>JAYJMH010035144.1:0-16206 GCA_036873815.1 Phacellophora camtschatica
TGGGTCACACATGAAATCTCTTGACATGCCATGTCTACTTGTTTGACCGACTATTGCTCGGAATATCCATGTTTGCTGGGTTGTGGTTGGCTTACTGAAACAAAGAGGGGCGATGATGATTTGTCCAGTGTTGATGACTCATGTTTGCTACTGGTCTAAAGAGTATTCTACTCATATATGAGAAGGCTTGTGGACCAAGGAGAATTGGAACAAGGGGATCGTGATTCTGTTTAAAAAGAAATAAAAAATAAAAAATGACAAACTAAAGAATTTCACAGTGGATAATTTACTTGAAAAAAATCATCAAGATAGTTCTAAGTAATTATTTTTGGACATAAGAAAACTGACTTTTGCTCAAGCAACGGAAGCAATAGTCTGTAATAAAAATTTTGTTCTCCATTGTTCTGATAACAAAATAGTATTGCACACAGTAGCTAAACAAAACAAGTTCATGTAAAGCCTAAAAAATCAGAAATTTTTCGAAGCAGGCAGAGCCTAAGATTTTAAGCTAATCTAGGCGGATATGTCTGTGTCTTCTTAACAAGGAATCTAAATGCCTAAATGGTGCGATAGCTCCGCTGTGGTTCACAGAAGTCAATCAGTCTTAGAAGACCAAAAGTATCTTACCGTGCGAAGAGCGACATTGTGTGAAAACTGTGTTGAAAAACTTCATTGACTGATAAGAATAGATAACCTACTGTTACAAAAACCGTAACTTTCAGTAAGATTTTGTGCTATCGCAAATGGTGGTTAACTTAGTGTTTTATGAACAAATTGTTGAAATTTCTTCAAGGAAAATCTTTACAAAAACTTTTATTAAATATCAAAAAATCCAGAAAAAAACGTAATGACATAAAATTGCATTATAAATTGTAATTCATTTTACATATATTTTTTTAATTCTTCAAAATTTTGAAATAGTTTGCTTTTGCTATTATAAAATGCAATAAAACTTTTTTAAAAAGTCAAAAACGCTTCATTATCACTGGCAACAATCTAATACTTGAGTCACTTTATATTATAAGCTATGTACATGAATTTACTTATTTTGGGTTCCGTAATATAGCGTAATGAAACTTGTGTTAATGAGAATACAAACAATTTTAGAAATTAATTTGAACAAGAAATAAATACAATTTAAAAAGCAGCGTGTCGGAGCAATTAAATTATTTCAAAACATTTTTTGTATGTACAATAAAATCTATTGAGAATAGAGCACAATATACGCATTTAACCCAGTTCAAACGCTTCTAAAAGTTCATCCAAAAATTCAGGCCTACTTATATTTCCAGAGATTTCAGAGCAAACTATTTCAAATCAAATAATGAGGTGCTGCCAATGGGGTGCAGCCAAAACATCAACTTTCATTCGCTGACTCCCAATTAATTTCAAAATAAAATTCGTTACTGAAAGCAATTTTTACAAGTCCCCGAGAAAGGTTCCGCCATCTGACAGTGTTATTTTCCGCAATATGACAGATCTATATTTGGTTCCTCTGTCTTCAATGTAATGCATCATGAATGAATTAACCAGGCTAAATACCTCTTCTTAACGCACAAAACATAAACAATTATGCGATTGACACAAAGAGGTATAAAAAGAAACTTAGGCTAACAACGATCTATAGATTCTCTTGAGGTTGGCAACTTCAATTTACGCTGAAAATCAATTGTCTAAATGATGAAAAACTTGTAAAGTTTACTTTTAAACTTACAAGCATTGTATTGTGCATTTCCTTTCAACTCTTGTGTCTCGTTCCAGGTATTATTGTCTCAACTCTTTCACGGCCGTATTCATTTCAAGTTAACAGGCGAACCCTCTCTAAGTTTCATTTTGCTTTGCACGGGGGTAGCACACACAAACTAACGTAATTTAAAAAATTGACTTTCGTTTGAAACATCCGAAATTTATATAAAATTCTATCCGAGTTTACCTCCTGAAACTGTGACGTTTATGTTGTTTAGCAATGGGTCATATGGCCTTCCAGGGGTGGAAGGGTTAACACTATTTAATTTGTGTGTTTTACTTTAATCATAAAAGTTTTAATTTCATCACTGCATGCCCCAATTTATCGTTGCACATTTTCAATCCATTACTGCAAAAATTGGTCATCGTTGCACCTTAGATTACTGCCTGGCATTTACTTTGAAAAATTTTACCACAAAATAAACGAGACACTATATCATGCTGAAATGAAAAAAAAGTAAAAACCTTTTGAAAGAATGCTAGACGCATTTGACCCTGTAGAGTTACCCAACTATAGACCCTGTATAGACCCTGTATAGACCCTGCATAGACCCTGCATAGACCCTGCATAGACCCTGTATAGACTCTGTATAGACCATGTATAGTTACCCAACTACAGACCCTGTATATATCCTGTATACACCATGTATAGTTACCAAACTACAGACCCTGTATAGACCATGTATAGGCCCTATATAGTTACCAAACATTTGCCAGATGAGCTTGGGCATAATAAAAGGAATTTTGTTTTTGAATGTTGGATGAAATCTTGGAAGCATTTGACATTTCAAATCATGGAAATCATGGAAACATTATCACCATTCACATGCTTAAAGTGTAAAATTCCAGAATTGTAATTTCTATGTTGCAAATCCTAGGTTCGTCTCCCATTTTGTCCATTAAACCTATGCTTGCAAGCAATAAAACCTTTTACAACAACTGCGGGTTTCCACCTGCTTTTTCATGTCGCCGTGGTGTTTTTCGCAATGAAAAGACCATTTATACCATAAAGATAGGAGCGGCGCCTTCATTTAAATAAAGATGAAAGAACGTATACTTTTGTGTTTAAACATTAACCTGCATGCAAATGAAGCTTGAGGGTAAATATTCTTTTAAGTTGGGGCATGCAGTAAGAATAAACATTTCATTTATCTTCCCTGTTCGGTTTAACAATTTCAAATAAGAATCAATTTGCTTCACATCAATATGGACATCAATTTTATTGATGTCCATAGCCTTGGTGGGAGCTGTTTTGAATTTCATATTAAACTGACATAAGTTAATCATTTCTAATGAAAAAATTGTCACTTTCGATAGTTTGTTTGCAAGCGAAGATACAGAACGAAGCAGTACGCTTGAGATCTACGTTCCTGCATCTTCATCGACGACAGGAATGTAATTTTGCGATTGATTACTTCTGGATTTTTTTATAGCAAAGCAGAGGCACATGATGATAGCGAATACGATTATGACTGCACTCAATGCAGACAAAAACAAAAAATCTTGCTTCGTTATTTGACCTTCTGGCTTTTCTACCGGAATTAAATTGCTCGCGTTTACCATGTATCCAAGTGTCCAACCAATAGAAGTATTGTTCACCTGAAAGAGCATGAAAAGATTTTGACATAGCAGTATGTTAAATAAATTTAATGTTAAATCTGGGAAGCATCAAACAATGTTGCTTAAAATTTTAGCTGTAAAGTGTAGCTTCAGAATACCTCATCACGGCTCAAAATCATTTTCGTGATTTTTTTAAAATGAAAACGGTTATGCAGATACCATAATAATCCAAATATGCAATAAGGGGCTTATTCAAAATTCGAATTATGACACGGGGAATTTTCGAGAGGGGGCTTCTTCGAGAGGGAGGCTTATTCAAAAGTCAGCTTCCCTGAGAGAATTATCTAAAAAACATGAGTATTATCTAAAAAAAAGATACAGAGTATTATGTTACATGAAACTCAACATAGGTATGGTCGTAAGAAAAATAATTCTAGAAATTTTGTAATCAATGTATTGTCTTTTTTACTGAATCTGACAGAATATCAGAGGGAGGCTTATTGGAATTCTGTTTTGACGAGATAGGGGGGCTTATTCGAGAGGGGGACTTAACTTCGAAAGTCAAAGAAATTAACTTCGAGAGGGGGGCTTATTCAAGAAAGCGGCTTATTTGAGAGGGGGGCTTGATCAAATTATTATGATATGTCTAGGATTTTACAGTAGAAAAGTACGAAGATTACCCATTTACAATTTCAATAATGTTTAATGTTTGGGTTACAACGCAAATATGGTCATCCAAATCAATATGAAACCGGTTGACCAAAAAAAAAATCCCCGTTGGCAAGGCTGTAGCTTGAAATCCGTGACACTAAAAATACCAAATTGTACATAAAACGATGTTGTACGTAAATTAAGTCATCTGCAATGAAATTTACCTGTCCAAAACTTGAAATAAAAATTGCCTTAATTCGTGAGCTTTTAAATAAAATATTTTTATTCATTTATTTAAATAATTTAGCCTGCAGAAAGGGATAATTTTTCTGGCATATAAAATATACAAATACGCTATATAAAATACGAAATTAAAATAATCTCCAACACTAGAAAACAGTTGTTAAAATAATCTCCAACACCGTTTTACAAACCAACAAGATATTCCTTAACCATTTTTCAGTAATAATAATGACCTAAATTTCCACTGATCCAATGAGGATTTAAATTTTTATGACCAGAAAATACTTTAACAGATCTAAACCTATTTCTGGTCATAAGTAGCTTAATGTCAACTTGTTGAATAATAAGAATTTAAGTGTATACTACTCGAAAAAACATAAATAAATTTGAATCTTTTACTGGTCATAAAACTAAAAAAATGTCCATTTGTAAGTAATCATGACCTCAATTTCCACTGATCCAATAAGTACTTGAGTGTCCCGACCGGTAAAAGTTAAAAAGTAAACGCGACATACCTTGTTAGCAAATTCTATTTGTTTTGAATCACTTTTAAAATGAAATCCTCGAGTGAGCAGTTGTGAAATGTATACTACGCCAAAACAGTATTTTGCTAAATATTTTAAGGGTATTTTTGAATGATCTTGCTTCAGCTAAAAATAAAAATAAAATTTTTTAAATTTAATTTAATTACAAAACCGAAATTAAATAATATACCTTTATTTCTGATAATCCTTTCTTAGTATTTATTCTGAAGAAAGTAGCACAAGAAAAACTAATTTAAGTCAAAAAATTAACTCATCAAAAAAGTCTTCTGATGAACAAACGTTTCATCTTCATAAGAATTTTGTGAAATTGAGTTTTAAACAAACGTATTTTCTCTAGTTACCGCCCAATTTCTAATAACCGCCACCTTTTCTTCAAAATATTTATGTGTGCCCTCACTGAATATATTTTTAATTTATATTAATTTATTATTTTATCACGTGGTGAGAATTTTGGCGGTAAAATTCCATCGCCGCCAAATTGTTTACTTAGTTAGTCTTTTGGTGCCAATAATCTGAACCGCCAAAATTCTCACGTGATAAATTCTGCTTTTCATTATTATTGTTGTTATTATATAATATTTTATAATTAACGTATGAATTTACTTAGTATTTCCAATTCCCCCACTGTGCAATTAATCATTTATTGTTCTAAAAAATAATAAAATGGATGAAAAATAGGATACGGAATATAGGATATAAAATAGGATGCTATAAGATAAAATACTAAGAAGCAAATTCTAAGTTTCAAATTTAATCATGAACACAAGCTTTTCCTGAACTTGAATAGTAATCTGAAAGTTACGGAATAAGAATTTCCTGAATAAAAATGAGTACATTACCTTCATCCAATTTTCCTTACAAAATTGTTTCCCGGCCTGCTTCAGATTATCAATGCTGCTATCATGCGTCATGTTAAAGAATTTGCCAATGTAACCAAACGCAGAAAAACCCTAACAAAATAACATATAAATATCATTAATATTAAACCCTTTCAGGCTAGAATTGTTAATATCGTCTTTTGTAAATTGTAACTTTTGTCCAATTCGTGAATATAATCCTGTAAATATTTTAAAACATCGTCCCATAAACATTGTAAATATATTTCTACAAATCGTAAATATGGCCTTATAAATCTTGTAAATATCGCCATATAAATATTTGAAATATCGTAACATTAATCGTAAATGCAAAATATCTTCCTATTTCTAAATATCATCCCATAAATGTTTGAAACATCGTCCTATAATCGCTAGTAGAAAAAAACATTGCTAATATTGTCCTATAAATTGTGAACATTTTGTGTCTACACAAACACGAAAATAAAATTAAAAACAAACTTTTAACTGTGGCTAAAACTAACAATGCTGATTAAAACAACGCGACAACGCGTCATACATATAGAAGTAAATGCATGAGAAAATTTGACAATTCATTTCACAAACAGTAAAAACCCGCCAATAAGGAACTGACTTATAAGAAACGACAGGCTGATTTTTTATCAGACACAACACAAGGTTGTCTTAATGTCAAAACATGAACCGGAAGTAAATGATAGTTCTTCAAACTTTTTTGTGAGTCAACCGGCCGGTATATTGAACAATGAAACTTACCAAGAATTTCCCATGTGGCTCTGGCTGGTATATGTCATTAAACGAGCAGGATTCATATTTACAAGAAGTTTCATTAAAAAGCATGTTGACCATTTTCTTGCATTCTTCGTGATCATTAGAGCCAACAAACTGGTACTCTTGCGACTGTCTCATTGGAAATATGCTACTCGTTGGTTTCGTACTGCAAGGGGCAAGCCACAGTTCATCTGCAGTCATATTTATTTGGTATCCACGTGCATAGCAAGGATTTGATACATTCCTACTGAAGTTATTTTGCTGTGTGGGTAAATATAGAAACTCGTCAAATATGTATATAACACAAAAGCAGAGTTCAAGAGTTCCCCAAAAGCAGTTTCTAAAATCAGGAAAATCAACTAATAATTAAAGAAAATATCCCAACTTAGTTGTATCTAAATTTGCGTCTGTCTCAGGACACACTTTGTCAATTTTGCAAACTTGACCAGTTTTGCAAACTTGACCACTTGACCAGTTTTGCCAATCTAAAAAAAATAGCCTCACTGATTACAACGGAAGAAAGAAGAGGAACAATAGTTGATGAAAGTGTGACTTCTAGAGACAGATTGTATATGTATTCTAAATTGTTTTATTAATTTAAGTAGGAGCTCATCAAAAAAGAATTCTCAATTAATTTAACATTACAATTATGACACATGTGCAAAATGAACTAATTACGAAATCTTCATATTTTTACGTTTTTTATAAGTCACCAATTATTTGATTTCCAACTCTCTTTATTTAAACCGAACCAACTCTTTATTTAAGTGCTTACTTGCATAGTAGAATGACAAAATTAAGCATTTGCTATTAATAGACAACTCAATGCCTACATATTTTAACACTGAGACTCATGACCTAGATTATTGATTCTATAAACCTACTAAAATTCAAACTACAATGAGATGCGATTAGCACAGAAGAATTTTTATTAAGTCACGAGTTAATTTGTTTACATTTTGCAAACTGCCAAAAAATTTGCAGTATTCATGTCTGATCATATTTTGATAATGTGATACAAATACTGTTATGTGATTGGCTAATCTCAAAATATGAGCATACCCGTATTTGATCAAACACAACATTTTCCTTTGCTCATAAAAGCATTGGCAACATTAAATAGGCTAACATTAACAAGATACCTGTACGAGACTAGCAAGATGCCTCCTTTCCGCTTCATTTTGTCCATAGCACATATAACTATGCGTATACACAGTATAATTGTTCCCATAAAGCCTCAGAAATGACCTATAATCGTGTGGAATTTTCGTTGCTTCTTTCGGGATAAATGAAATCTGCACAGATGCTCCTCCTAAGTCTAATGCTCCAATTGTGTGCGTGGTTTTCATACCCTAAGAAAACAAATCATAAAGTATGAACGTCTGAATCAAATATATCAAAGAAAGTAAGGAAACAAGAGTCTTTCTTAAAGGAGAATAATTATCAAGGGCGAACCGTATATCAAGAGCAAATCATATATCAAGAGCAAATCATATATCAAGGGTGAATCATGTATCAAGGGCGAACCATATATCAAGAGCCAATCATGTATCAAGGGCGAATCATGTATCAAGGGCGAATCATGTATCAAGGACGAATCATGTATCAAGGGCGAACCATATATCAAGGGCGAATCATGTATCAAGGGCGAATCATGTATCAAGGGCGAACCATATATCAAGGGCGAATCATGTATCAAGGGCGAATTATGTATCAAGAGCGAATCATGTATCAAGGGCGAATCATATATCAAGGGCGAATCATGTATCAAGGGCGAATCGTGTATCAAGGGCGAACCATATATCAAGGGCGAATCATGTATCAAGGGCGAACCATATATCAAGAGCGAATCATGTATCAAGGGCGAATCATGTATCAAGGACGAATCATGTATCAAGGGCGAACCATATATCAAGGGTGAATCATGTATCAAGGGCGAACCATATATCAAGGGTGAATCATGTATCAAGGGCAAACCATATATCAAGGGCGAATAATATATCAAGGGCGAATCGTGTATCAAGGGCGAATCATATATCAAGGGCAAACCATATATCAAGGGCGAATAATATATCAAGGGCGAATCGTGTATCAAGGGCGAATCATATTTCAAGAGCGAATCATATATCAATGGTGAATCATGTATCAATAGCGAATCATGTATCAAGGGCGAATCATATATCAAGGGCGAATCATGTATCAAGGGCGAATTATGTATCAAGAGCAAATCATGTATCAAGGGCGAATAATTACTAAATCGTAAATAGAATATCAAACTGATGACATCATAATCGAGAATTTCTTGAGTTTTTAATTTTGTACCATATAGTTTGAAAGAACACCATAAAACAACTTTACACACGGTTATCAGTTAAATCTGTTAAATCTGTTGAAAATTGACTGAGATATAGCCAGCTAAACATCTTTTATTTCCGTAACAAATTAATGCATTTTCAGTTTGGTTCAAAAATATATGAACCAAACACACAAAACGCAATGATTCTATAAAAAATAAATTCATGCAATCAGCTACTCATATTTTAGTTAATGCTCGACAGATTTGACTGATTTTCCACTTGTAAAGTTGTTTTATAGTGTTCTTTCAGACTATATGGTGCAAAGTTAGAAAATAAAAAATAAAATATTTTTGGATGTCATACTTTGCCAATCTATTGACAGATCAAGTTTAAGTTAAAAATTATTCATATAATATTCAATACATGATACATGTAGAAACTGCACGTTCTATACAACCCAGGAAAGACTATTGCTTAGCTAGCCTGGTACAGTTTAGGACAAATTGATACGAAGACAAAAATTAAAAAATCGTAAATATGAACAAAAGTCAATGCAGGCAAAAAGTGTGACTCCTACCTTTTTCTCCGCAATTTTCTTTGTCACTAAATTAACAGTAATCCATCCATCAACTCCTTCCTCTTCCCGACCGAGAAGTCTTACATTTAAGTTTTTATCCTTTTGAAAATTGTATTTGCGGATGCTTTCGCTTACAACCTTTATGATTTCGTCGCAGTCTGATTGGTTTCTCTGACTACAAAAAGTAATGATAGTCAACAAAACGACATGAAAGCAACACATAAAATCATTGTGGAAATTTCCGTATAAAGGCTGTTTTTTTCAACATATAAATTTTTCAAAAACAATCCTTTTTAGAAGTTTAATAAGGCAATAATTACAAATCCATTTGATCAAATAATTTTCTTCTACTATTTTTTTTTGTATATGCTCTTTTCTCTTCAAATTAACCGCATTTCTTTCATAACAAACTTTGCTCGGGAACTAGGGCCTAGATTCTTAACGTTTTGGCCAAAGTTTTAAGTGCTAAAGGCTTCTTAGATATATCCTACGCTAATCGCTAGTAAATGCGTAGGGACAAGGAATCAGTTTTTGCTTGTGAACCATTTGATAGAGTAACAGGTAATGTAGGTCCAAGCGGGTGGATATGCCTCTGGTCAGGTTTCAGTATATTTCTGATGTTGGATAACACAAAATGTCAGTTTAATAAGACAAAAAACGTTTTCTAACAAGTAGAGTTTCTTAGCTTCAAGAGTTCTTAGCACTACATTTTCTTAATCTCTTGGCGATTTTGGGATAAATGAAAGTGCATTTTTGCCGGGTACGTTTCTGGATTGTGTGCTTCATTCATAGTTCTTCTTTTTTTCTTCTTTTCAATTTAATGTCTTAGTTCTTTGCTTAACTTTAATTAAAGTTGCACTGTTTAATTCTTACGTTCCTTTTTATAAAATTCGCATGCAAAACTCAAGCAATAAAAACCATACCAAAGAATAAACATTCCTCCTGTTAAACCAAAATACACAGGTGTTTGCTGTCTGCTGTGTTTCGGAACATTTTTAAGAACAATAGAATCCATGCATGTTTTGACTACATCTGACACTTTTTCTGGATTGTCTTTTAAGCTTGCTATTCCAACATCTAGAATATTAAAAAAGAATTACATAAATGCGAAGAACTTAAAAAATAGTAAATAAATCTCTCAACTCAAAAAAATAAAAAAATTAGCGCTTCAAGGCACGGCCTGTGATAACCGGAAGAAACCAGTTCTTTACAACAGGGCATACTCACGGAGAAATTACAAAGTTGCAAAAATAAAATCGTGAAGGTTTATTCAAATGATTAGCATTTAGTTGAATTAGCATATGCATCTTTAATAAAAACATTTCCAAACTCTGCACAAGAGCACACTCACAAAGAGAGCATCCTCAAATACAGGCAAGGAGCATCCTTAAACACAGGGTGCTCCTTGCCGTGGTGTTTAAGTTTTCCACTAATGCACCCGGCAGCAAGATCACAACTGTTTTTATACTATACTATACTATACTATACCATGCTGTGCTGTGCTGTGCTGTGCTGTGCTGTGCTGTGCTGTGCTGTGCTGTGCTGTGCTGTGCTGTGCTGTGCTGTGCTATGCTATACTATACATTTCATTGAATAGAATGCAATTAAGCTCCTCGTGATTTTTTCTTACCGAGCGTAGCGAGATGCTCATTGAGGCGGACGGACTGCAATTTTAGTCCTTAACTAAAACTATAAGAACTCATTTTAAATTGTAAGAAGATAAGAAGTTATCCAATGAGGTCGAATTTCCCTGGCAATTCATTTCATGTTATTCATTTCATGTCTTGTTATGAATGTCCATGCTTCTAATTTAGTTTTTTTCTCTTCGAGGACTACTTTCTCAGAATTTGAAGCATTTATTCATGATTATCTTTTACTGGTAAAAAGCATTTGCTTAGATAAGCTGGACTGATATTCTTGACAGCCTTGAAATTAACTATTACCTTATTTCCATATACTTTAGCAATCTACAAATATGTAAATGCAACTTTAACAATCTACTAAGTTAAGTATATGTAACTTTAACAATCTATTGTACATAACCATCATTTAGCCCTTCTTTACTGTACGTAACAACATGAAAATGAGCTTGATTGGTAACACACTTGAATTTCGGTGAGTTTTCAAATGACATAACTTTTTCATGGGTCACCCGGGAGTTAAAACTACTGCAAGAATATTCAATCTTGTTACTTAAAATAATTTAACCATTCCTCTTTACAACTGCACAAAATAAGCATGATAACAAATTCATACATTTGGAAATTTTTGAACAGTTTAACTTTTCGAGCCTATAAAAGGTAAATGCTGTAAATATAACATGCTACACAATTTTAAATTAGACATATATATATAAATTAAATTATACACAACTCTCACCGGAACATTGTGCAGAAGCAATCTCTTTCACAGTTGCTGTTCCATAATATTTTATATTGCTACGCCATCTGTATACAAAAACACTTGTGTGTGATGATCCAGCATCCATAACCACACCATACTGTAAAAATTTTAATTTTAATTTTTTTAAGTAATACAGAATATTTAATTATATCTTCATGAACAAATCTTCTATGATAAATATTATAACTAATTAATTAATCTTAAAATTAAAGCTAAATAAAAACATAGATTTTCTTTGGGCTTTACAAAAATTTAAATCCAAAATTTATGAGGAACTCTTGTTATTTCTGCCGTAAGAATACATGTTTATTCTTGATGCTCTAGCATAAGAACTAAGATCAGTGCGTCAAATTAAAAAAAAAAAAGTTGTAAAAATGCCTGTAAATCTGGTTGCTTTTAAAAGTATAATATATACATAACAAAATCAAAGGAAAAAAACATAACATGGATGCTTACGTGATGCTTGTGATGAAGACTTTTGTTATGCAATAATGCATATGATACAATCAGTCCAACAACGCCAAGTGCAAAGACAGACAATGCAAGTGCTAAGATTGGCCATTTTTGACACAAACACCCTTCTAAAAATAGAAAATAGCACTTTCAGTTATAAGGATTCAAAAAAGATATTTCTTTATGAAGCCTTTGATTTTCAAAATCTCAAAGATGAGTGTGCCTTACATTACAACACTGGAAAGTTTGCAAAATGTCGCACAGTAATAATGAAAAATTAACAGCAAATTTTATACTCATCAGTCAATCAATAATTGTACTAAATTATTCTATCAAAAATTCACCAATGTGTCAACATTTTAACTATTCATTCCCACCTTCAAAAGCACATGTTAGCAGTTTTTTAATGTTAATTTAATAGTATGAGGAACGTTTTACTCAGTTTCAAAATATTTAGAATTTTCATGCTCCCTAGTGGCTCCCCATGGAAATCACAACTTTGCCACCTGAACCTCATGACTAATTTACTGGTAATTTTCTATACTATCATTTGGATATAACAGATGCACAACACAACAGGTGTGTGTGGATAGTAGTTTCTTGACATTTAAATATTTAGTATTCTTTATGTTGCGATTCTGCCCCTCAAATAGTCACTTTGTGAGTAATAACATGGAGCATTTTACAGGGAACAGGTCCATTAACTTCTGTTTAATTTAATACTTTGTATTATTGTATCAAAATTATCTATATAGATCCCTCATCAGTGTCTCTCTGAATTGCATGTTCAGGCCTTTTCGTAAAAACTAGCTCATGCAAATGGACAAAAGCTTGCGTGATTTCTCTTGCGTGAGCGATCGCTAAGGTAAAGATATATATATATATAAACAATCATGTTGAATTTAGAAGTAACATGAACTGCTTGGCCACTGGCTAGGCATATGATAAAAAACATCATAAAAACAACCATATAGAGCTAAAAGCTTTATGAAAACAGTATAATCCTGTTAAAAAGAACTTGGATGTAAGGTAACATCAATGCAAACAAACCATTATTATAATCCTAAAAGTACTTGAGCAATGGATAAATACCCCCTTTAAAATTCGTTTATAGCTGTAAATCGAGAGGGTCCTATAATGCAAGTCATAACAGAATTATGTTGTATCAAAGTCAAATTACAGACATGTTGGGGGGGGGAACACCCATATATGATTTGCAATATGAGTTCAATTCAAACTAAAATCAATAGAAAAGTTCTCAAACTTCCCATAGAACGTAAATTTGTGTTTTAAAGGCACTCTTTTGTCAGATGTCTTGAAAATATTTAGAAATCTTTGTTTATTCCCAGGGACCCGTTAAATGAGAAACTTGTGCCGGTATGAGATCTCAGACAGGCACAAGTTTGTTTTAGTGTCTGGTCAAAGCCTTCAGAGCATTTACATGAGAACAGGCAAAACAAACTTGTGCCGGTTTCAGTTCGTTTCGGTCAACTCAGACAGGCACAAGATTTCGTGCCAGCCTGAGATTTCCATGTAAACGCAATTTTATCTCAGACCAGGGTAAACTTGCCCCAAGTCATCTCTTTTTTAATCCGAGAAAAGGAGCTGAGCAAACTGAGAAACTAACAAAGGAGCGAGATTTGTTTCAGCTCCTTTTGAGGTGCGCTTGTTGACAAAACTTTCACACATTTTGACAACAGGACTAATCATTTTCTTTAAATTACAGAGCGACATCCGACACAATTTACCGTTTTGCGACGAGAAGGCCTGCATGTTTTCATTATTTTGTTGGTAAGAATTGAAGATAGCTAATTTTTTCAAAAGAATCTATTTAATATAATTGCATAAATAACATGATTTGTTCATCATCATCTCAATAAAAATTATAATGAAATATATACTAAATGAAATATATGTCCTGAAATATATATTAGGTGACCCAAAATGAAGTTGCAGCAATTGAAAAATCACCAAATTTCGACCTCTGTAATACAAAATTCAATTATAACAGCTTTTGTTATTTACCCATAATTATAACAGCTTTTGTTGATAAAATATGTTGAACATTGTCATGTTTTTCGTTCGGAATAAACAGTTTATTAAATAATTTTAGAAACTGAGATGACATGCAAGATTGTCTAATATTAAAAAATCAAACATTGGCTGCAGAATAAATCAAACTTTGTTTTATGAATGGACATTTTGTTTTAATTTGGTATTCAAAATTTTGTTGGATTATATTCTCTTTGTTTTGCTTGCTTCAATTGTGGTGGCATGACAATAGACTTGAAATATAATAGTGTTGAAAGGAAAGTTTGGAATTTAGTGTTGAAAGAAAAATTGAAAGAAAAATGTGCAGGTTTACACTGGCTAAATGTCTTGCTTGATGTTCCTGTTTGGAAATCAAATAGATTTGCATGTATACTTTTCATGACAACGTCATCCTTGCCAAAAATACCAGATACTGATGGGAAAGAGGCAGTCAGAAAATGAAAGGAAAAGGTTACAATGTTGGTAAAATGAGACATGGTTAGGAAACAAGGTTGGTAACATGAGACAAAGACAAAGACAAAAAATTTTCCCAACCACACCAAAGCTTCCCTTGTAACTGCCTCATGGGAATCAAGGATGTTTAGAACACAAACAAATGTTGACCTAATTTTGACTTGAAAAACCTGATTTAGAGCTATAAAAACTTTGTAATTGGTAAATTAGGTTATCAAAATAAATATGGTTATTAATCCTTTCTTTTAAAAAATTACTTGTTTGAATAAAATACTAACTTTTAAGTGTTAAATTGAGTATACAATATTTCCCCATCATCATTATAACATCAGATATGCATCAAAATCATTAATAACCATATTTATTATATTTATTAATTGATAACATAAATAATAATAATATTACCAAAAAGCAAGGTTGATATTATTGATAACTATCGATTACAGTGTAGTGGCATGGCCTTTCTATTATCATAAACGTATTGCTTGTGCTACGGCCTAACAATATTTATTTACTTTTAAGTTTTACTTTTAATTTAGGCCATTTTTGGTTAGTTACTTTTAAGTTTTTTTAGGCCTGGTCATCATCAGCGAGATAAAATTAACGTTGTTACCGTCTTTTTCATCAACCTCTTCCATTCTAGGTAATTCAGATTGTCTACATCATTTAAAAAATTTGACACAGGTTATATATTTATCTTTCTTTCTTCTTGTTTCTTGTCGTTTTCCAATTGGAATTTTTTTTAAATTCCATCCTGATCTTCCTCCGCAGAAAGCAAAAGCGCCACCGCAGTGAAAGTAAATGGCAAGCCTTCATCAAAACATGGGAATACGGACGCTAAAATAGAAGTTGCAGACAATGTCTATGATTACCGTCCGAATTATCATGATCAAAATGTAAGAAATTGATAATCTTGGTTCTAAATTTGCATTGCTTTATTCAAAAAAATCGTTTAATTTTATTGTGCCCACTTCAAATTACATACACTAAATCTGAATAAGTATTTCTGTAAAAAAATTCGCCAAAATATTGACAGAAGACATTTTCAAAGCTTTGCATATCTTTGCAGTATTTTTAATTTCCATCAATTTACCTTTTAATAAAACGAATAAACAACAAGCAAGCTTCATTCTAAAGGATTTCTATAATTGCGTTTTTTTGAAAAGCAGCTGGATTGTGAATCAGTCGCACTTTTTTATAAAATTGTCAGAGCCTGTTGGATGTACAAGGGAAATGTTTTATGTTGATATACATACACCCCCGTCTAAAAGAATACATACACCCCCTGCAAAATCCTGTCCTTGGACCGTTTCAAAATTTCCACGGCAAAAGCATATGACAATGAATGGAAAGAAGGAAACCTGTTGCATATTTTACCACGGGTCGCTTAGACGGAGTTGTGTAGATGCACCTTCTTTAAGATTACTACACGTTTTTTTCTTATAGCTTCAGTTTTATCCTGGATTTAGGTCACACTTGATCCAAAAACATGATCCAGATCTCAGCCTGGGGTTTCTTGTTTCGAATAAGAATAATATTTTTGTAACATTTAATTATAAATATTAACGATAATAATGAGCGACGTTTCGATGTCATCTTAA
>JAYJMH010035155.1:0-16206 GCA_036873815.1 Phacellophora camtschatica
AATACATAAAGCAATAATTATCCATGGTTCAGTTTATTTTATAGTTATTTAAGCATCAGCTTTTCCTGTAAATACTCTTTAAAGTTCGATGCAGCGTGAGTAGGTAGCCATTAAATTCTTTATCAGTGTATTTTTTATTTTTGTTAAAGGCATATATTCATCAGAAAATTTTATTTGTTTAAAATTAATACAAATATACCTAAGTTTTGATTGATATTTGATTGACATGATTTTGCTAACTTTGGGTGACAAAAAATGTACTGGCATTGATTGGCTTGTTTTTTGCGCAGCTAATGATTTGAATTTTATTATATTACAGAAAGAGATTCTGACCAAAACTAATCAATATTTGTATGTCTAGCTGAAAAAACTGCTTTGAAAAAATTTGTACATTCCAGGTGTCCCCAAAAAACCTTACAAATTTTTTTAATAAATATAATTCGAAAACTTGAATATGAATCTTCTTATAAACACATCCAGTAGCCGGTCTGATAACATACGAACAATTTGTGACCTCGATTATAAAAACGCAAATGTAACAACGGTAATATTGCTATATATGTTCTAAAGTTGTTTGCAGTGAAAACAATGTAAAGCGCCATTGAAACATTCTAGGCCTTTTAATGAAGAGTGTCATCGATTTTAAGTTTGTCAATTTTGCTCCTTTCAAGTCTACAATTCAACCAAGGTGAAATTCCCCTCAAAGCAAACAAAGCCAACTTCGTTGTATTTCATAAATTAATTTGCGGTACTGTCATTGAAAAAAATATTTTTAGTTTTTTCTTTCATTCTTTCATTCTGTTATTGAATTACAATTTTTGTTTAACCGACGGATTTCATGAGTTTTTAAAAACTCTCTTTGTTTACCTTTAGAAGACTTTTTCCCTTGTTGGAATGTAGATTTGAAAAAAGCAAAATTGACCGACTCGAAATTAATGAGACTTTTCCATTGAAAGGCCTAAAATGCTTCAATGGGGACTCACGTTGTTTTCACTGCAAGAAACTTAAAGAATATATATATGGCAATATTACCGATGTTACCAAACTAAGAGAACAAGAAAAACAAAAACACGTTATTTAACTCTGGTTTGTTTGTTGGTAAAGAAAAATAGAGTTGCACTTGACGGTCAGACCATTGGGCATTTATTTTTGTTCAGTTGATTTTGGAAAATGTTTCAGGAGCCCATTAGTACGGTGAAATAAAATTTCGTAGCCCAACTAAATTTCCATGCAACCCTCTCTCAGGTTTAATTAATGACGTCTTCTGTAATACACTATTTTTGCAGCTTCCATTTCATGGTTTCGAAGAAAAGCCGAAAAACCAACTCGAGTATAGAGACCCATTTTCGAAAGCCAAGCCATTAACACAGCTTGATGAACAGTCTTCGCTTTTAAAAAGATCAGACGAAAAGCGCCCCAAAACAGGTCACGGAAGGCGACGAGAGAAGAAGGAGAACAAGAAAGACAAACAACAATCGCCGAGAGGGAAATCTCATCAAGGAAGACAAAGCCCCCCCAAAATTCCGATCGGAGCATTGGAGCCAATGAAGCCATTGCAGCCCATCATTCCTCCTCAAGGATTTCCAGGAAGTAGGAGCCTTGGTGGAGGAAATTTTGGTGGATTTTCTGGAAAAGCCAATGGTAAGAAAGTTATTTTATTTTCTTTCGGGTTGTCCCAAAAAGGCCTACATATTTTATTGAGCCTGGCTTAGGCCTATTCATTGATAGTTAAGGTAATCAAATATAACTTACTTGAGATTTTTGGCGCCTATGAGTCGAGATAATTATCTTTAAAGTTGAAATTGTGCGTCATCTTCAAACCAGAGTTTTTTTAAACGGTCTATGAAAAACCATTGACTTGGGGGGGGGGTGATTTTGATGTTTACTTTCTTTTTTGTCATTTTGAAGAATGGAGTTTCGAGTAAATAAAGCTATTTTATTAAAAAAATCCAAGTAATTGTTGGTAATGTGTTTTGCAATGCGAAGTACAATGCATTGTTGCAGTTTATCATCAGTTATAAATATTGTCTCGCAATTTTGTTTGCAAGTTACGTCAAAATGCGATTTTGATGACACACTAGATTTTCATGGAATATTGCAACAATCACGATGCCCATTGTAAACAGACTGTGTATTTTGCTTTGCTTGGAATCAGAATCACTGTGATTCCCTGAAATCAAAGACCTTCGCACAATTTCAACTTAAATATATAAATGTCTTGACACTTATTTTACTTTCTCTGTTAAAAAATTCAGCAAACATATTTCAGAGCGTATTGAATATTATTTTCTTTGCCAGATTCAATAAAATCTGTAGGTTTTTTAGGACACCCGGTACAAATATTCTTTTTGTTATATTTGTTTGGACACAGTTTTTTTTTTCTTTTTTAGTTTTAGAAAATAATTTTTATGATTCGTACAAACACTTTTCTCTGGCCTTGAGAACGGAGTTTATGATTGGCTATGATAGCATAGCGTTGAATCGAGGCTACATTTACATATGCGTTTGTGTACCCTATGTAGTATGCGTTTGTGTACCCTATGCGTTTGTGTAACATCCCTGAAACGCTATGCGCTATGCGTTTCAGTGCCATGAAAACGTAGTTATGAAATGCATGCGTTTCAGTGCCATGAAAGTAGCAACCATGAAACGCCATGTGCAAACAAAATTGGCAATTGGGTCGTATGATTATATATGAAGGCTCGACGTTTTGACCATATTCATCGATATTCTTTGCTACGTTATTGTACTTTTTCGTTGGACAGAGAAAATTGTTGATTTCCCGAGTTGTTTAACATTTGATCAAAAGGTATGCTAATTATTTTATTTTAAAGTTAAATAGAATGAAAGAAATGTCACTGCGGAGGAAAATACCCGGCGGAGGTCTACCTGTTTACATGAGAAGTCATCCCACCTTCCAGGCTATGTACTGAAAGATGAAAGAAATGCAAATAAAAGGCTAAAATAAACGCATGCGTACAACTAACGTTTTCATTCCACTTTCAAGCTTCTGTCCCGACTTCCAGCGTTTACATGGGAAATTTCATCCCACCTGTGTGAGGTCCTCCCTCTCGAAGAGTGGGATCTCACCTAACCGAGCTGGCCCGTTTTCCATACAAACGATGAAAACCACAAAGGATACTACTTATGCTTTTACTCATATAAACAGATCCCAAGACGCTAGGCTGTGTGACGTAGGACTATTGATTTTGACGAAGTCTGATCGAGTCTGTTTATTCTCAAGCTTTATTTTTGATTGCAGATCACGTGCTTCCTCATTCTCCTCGATTCGACAAATCAAATGCAATTTCGAATCCAGCGGAAAGCCATGGACATAATAAGGTAATGCATGTTTTGTTTTTTGCTTTTGTTTTGATCGACCGCTCGGTCGAAGGCAACCCGGAGGCTCTCCTTTCCCTGGTTTAATAACCACTTTCCCCAGCTGAGCTGGTACGCATTCACTGACCTCGAAAGGATGGACAGCTGAGTTGGCTGTGAGGTGAGCTAGTCCAGTTAAACACTCAGAAGGTTGCCCATCCGGGTGTTAACCCAACTCAGCCATGCTTAACTTCGGTGATCTGGCGGGAACCGTGTTAAGCCATTTGGCTACTCGGGTAATGCATTATAAGAGTCCTATTGTTTTTAGACAATGTTTTGGTCATTGAATATCGTAATAAACATGCTGGATAAAAATCGTTGATAATGCATGTTGGGATATGAAAAAAGGTAGATGATGGAATTTGAGAATATGGAGAAAGGTAGACGATGGAATTTGAGAATATGAAGAAAGGTAGATGATGGAACTTGAGAACACGAAGAAAGGTAGATGATGGAATTTGAGAACATGAAGAAAGGTAGACGATGGAATGTGAGAATATGAAGAAAGGTAGACGATGGAATTTGAGAATATGAAGAAAGGTAGACGATGGAGTTTGAAAATATGAAGAAAGGTTGATGACGGAATTTGGGAATATGAAGAAAGGTAGACGATGGAATTTGAGAATATGAAGAAAGGAAGATGATGGAATTTGAGAACATGAAGAAAGGTAGATTATGGAATTTGAGAACATGAAGAAAGGAAGGCCTCTATTTAGAGGCAGGAATGAAAAAATTACTCCAACTATCATAGTAAATGTCATACTATGAAGGCTCTATTTAGTCTCCGGACAACGGCGAGTCCACCCTTGAAAAATGGAGAGGGGGTATTGAAGGATATTTAATGGTCTGTAGGTATAACAAATTATTTTTACAGCGTTTTAGTGAGGACCAAATGCCGACGTGAGGAAAGTGGGGGATCAAGACCCTTGCTTTGAAAAATCCTTAGTAAAAGGATCGACGCGTGAACAACAGACATGAAGCGTACGCATGTGAAAACCAGAAGATCAATTTTTGTTGGCCTTAGAGAGGTTATAAAAGTAATTTAGAACTGAATTTAACTGCATGTCTCCATCCATGTTACATTCAACACGAATGAAGACAAAAAATTCGGCCAGATTTAAATCTTTGCCTATTGCAAAGGGAAGAATGTGCTTTTCCTTACATAAGATTGTGTGGCTGTAAATATTTTAGTGTTGAAAGTTGCGCGCGCGGTTGAGATTTTCGAAAGACAGAAAACAAAGAAGCACGCTGAAGAATACAAAAAAAAAACATTTCAAAACCATTATCGTCTGCGGCTGGATAAATAAAGTAGTGTAATGCATGATTCTAAAAATGTTTTAGATTTGTTCTTGTATTTTTCGTTGTAGTGTCCAAATATCTCTTTTTTAGGGAAGATTTGTTGTTGGCATTTTTTGTTATATTATTCAAATGTCTCTTTTTGCAGCAGGGAAGTCCATCTTCATCTCCTCGTGGTGGAGCCGAAGGGAGAGAGAAAATGTCGCATATCCCAAGACCTACTAGTCCCTCAAGCAGAGAAAGGCAACATGTAATGTCTGGGAATAACACATATGCACCAAGGCCACCTTTTGGCAGATAATTTATTTGGTATTTAGCATTCAACTGCACTATGTAAATTTTTCACAACACCGTTATTTACAGTAGAAACCCTCATCTAAAAATCTACAAATATATTAATATTTAGATCTGGGCTTTTTGAATCACTTTTTGACAAAAGCTGCTTCAAGAGAATAAAAGTTATAGGAGATTTTGTAAATTTTAAAAATTTCAAAGTTTTGTAATTATTTACTCAACTGACTCAAACACTAACCTTTCATAGGGTGGTACTCAAAAATATAGGTTCTTTTATGCGGGTGTCTACTGTAGCACACACCAAGGCAATTTAAGGTATGACGTCAGCGTGGGAGTATTTTGTATTTTATTCCCTGGTTGATTTTTTAACATTTTGAAAATTACCAATCGAATCACAGTATTTATGAACATGTGATACAAATTGTGAGTTGTCATTGGCTAATCTTAAAGTGTATGCAACTCGTAGTTGGATAGAATACGAAATATGCCCTCTCGTGCTCACTGCGCGCATAACATACGAGAAAAATTTAGCCATCGAATCCCAGAGTTCACCAAATTCATAAACATGGACACTTTTTTGTTAAAAATATTTTTGGTGCAAAAAGACTATTCAATTCAAATTCTTCATTGAAAATATCATTAAATGTAAAAACCGCATGACTATTCGGTCACATGACCAATAAAGTCAAAGCTCTGGTCAAATCTTAATTTTTCGTTTGACAAGTCTGGCCTCGTTTCAGCTTAAAGTGTTCTTCACGAAAACAGACCTGAGCAACCGACGGAAACTCCAGGCTTATTTTTTTTCAAAAATCTGCAGATTATATTTGAAAATTGATCAAAGGAGTTGATTTAAACTATGGGAATGAGTTCTAATAATAGAAATGTGTTGATATGACTTTTCAATCACATTATTACAGCACACCTCATCTCATCTCCATAAAATATGCCAAAATATTTAAGGAACCAAACCTGCTTAATTTCAGAAACCGGTTTCTCGTGATGAAAAACATATAGTAAATGAATAAATGACTATGTGATATTGAATTTGAAAATTTTGAGCATGCAATTCTTAAAATATGATTGAGTTGAGCATTTCGAAAAATTCGGTTTCTTACTATATGGACCTCGATGTACTAAACGCAGAACAAGATGGATAAGTACTTCACGAGCTTTAGGAAAAGTAAAGCTTGTATTTATTCCCACTTCTGTTTTTTCCTTCTACTTGTCCTACATTCCCTGGTTTGAATTCGGTCACAGGCTTTCCTCTTGTTTCCCTGTGACCGAATTCAAACCATGGAATGTAGGACAAGTAGAATGAAAAAAAAACAGAAATGGGAATAAATACAAACTTTGCTTTTCCTAAAGCCCGTGGTCACTTAGTTAGTCTGGACAACTATGATGTGAAAGTGATGGTTTTTAAACATCATGCTCAAAGGCTTTGAAAGTGCAGGTTTTTTAAACATCATGCCCAAAACGTATATAATTGACTGCGTGTAACTTTTGTGGACTTCTAATTTGTCTTGATCATGATACGTGTTAGTTATATCGAAGTGTGGGAAACGATGGGTCAAATAGGCGAACTCGTAGCAAAAGCATGTTTTAGTCAGCAAAGATCTCAGTTGAAAATTTTAGTACACTTGATAGCTGTTCAAGTCTTTGTTGTTACAACAGCTTCTTATCGAATACGTAAGAATTGATAGCCTGAGTTGATCTAAGTGGATTTTTACTGTACTGAAGAAAGAATTTTTGCAGTACAGGTTTTAAACTGTAAATTGTTAATATTTTGCACTGGGGTGTATTCAATGTATTTTGGAAACTGTATAAACAATGGCATGATTTATGAGTGAACGAGAGTTTTATTTGTAATTTCTGTGCGACCGTGCTTTGCTTGTAGAAGGTCGGTTCATTTTTCATTGCGTAGGTAATTTTGCGTTTTCTACGAGAAACTGACTGACAATTGAACTGAATCTCAATTTTTGGTTTGTTGTTGTTGTTGTTGTAGAATTGGCATGTTTTCTTTCCCGGTTTCCCGGGGCTCTAACGACGCCATTCGTCAGATGGTGTCTGATTCTTTTCTCTTCACTAAAAACATTATTTGTTTCTTTTGTTTCTTATAAATACAAATACGAATATACCGGGTGACCCAAACAAAATTTCCACATGCTTTCAGGGCTACTTATTGAAACATGGCAATCTACAAATCTAAAATTGTACTGAATACAGCGACCGAGGAGCTAACTTCATAAAAATTGAATTCGAAATTAAAACTCACGGCAGAAGCAAAGTGGACCTGGCAAAAGCAGAAGGGAAGAAGCAAAAAGCCTTTTTGCTTTTGCCGTCACCTTCATCCGTGACTTTGGTTTTCACCCCTGCGCTACCTTTTTGCTTTTTCCGTAATCTTTTTGTTTTTGCCCGACCTTCTTTTTCCGTCACCTTTTTGCTTTTGCCCTTTCTTTGCCATCGCTGTGACCTCTTGCTGTGACCTTTTTGCTTTTGTCATACTTTCTGGCTTTTGCCGTTATCATTTTGCTTTCTCTGTGGTCTTTTTGTTTTCGTCGTAACCTTTTTGCTTTTACAATACCGTGACCTTGCCTTTTTGTTTTCACTGTGACGTTTTTACTTTACACCTTTTTGCTTTTGCAGTGACCTTTTTGCTTTTGCACTGTCTCGTTTCGACTCATGCTTTTGGTTTTTGCAGCAACGCAACAACAACACGAAAGCTTCACTGCACAAGATTTTTGAATATTTTTTGCACTTTGCCTGTTTGCAGGCAGGCCTAAATAAAGTAAGTTCTTTCAGTGATTCCAGCGCCAGTTGATAATGCAAAGGAAATTTATTATCTGCCAGTGTTCAAAGCTGGTAAAAAGTCTTGTTCAGAGAAATAGAGGAATTTCAAGATTTCCAAAGTTAGCTTTTCTCAAGCAGCCGTTATTAACTGTTGAAAATGTCAGGAGAAAGTCCACCAACAGCAGCAAAAATGATGACGATTTTGTCGATTCCAGCAATAATAGCAGTAAAGTCGATGAATCTTCACAACCATGGACACATTTTGGTTATGAAAATGTTTTAGAATCGGACAAACAGCAAAAAGGTACAATGAATGGTTTTATAACTTGAAAAAATTCTAGAGAAAATGTACACAACTAACTGAACAATAGATAACTTTCAATGTTTACATTTTTGGACAGGCAAACCAGCCAGGCATCCTTCGTTTTGTAAACAATAGCATTCAATTGATTATAAAAAGGTGTTAATTTTTATTGTCGCATTGTTTTGCATCACAAAAGAATCTCATTTGCCTGTCAGAAATGTAAACATTGAAAATGGCCTATCATTGTTGTTGAGAAATAAATAAATGGGAAAACGGGAAAAACCTTTCACTCACTCAATTACTCAATATTTAAATAATAAAATTAACATCTGAAAAAATCAAATTCTTTTGAGTGAACAATTAATGATGGATGAATAAGAGACATATCAGTCACAAATAAGGTACACATTTAAAAAGAAAAGAAAAAGATGTGCATTTGATGACACAGGGTTGGTGGTGCAGCTGCCAAGTCACCTGGTTGGAAAACTTGCTCACATCCTTAACTATGATTGCAACTTTTCTATTGTTTTATCCATTGTTTTGTTAATTACCTATTGTTTATTGTGTTCACTTGCTATTACATGTACCCATTCCAAGCATATTTTCCAATCCAGCCAATTCAAAAAGTTACCTAAATCTATCTAAATCTAAATTAAATTTATGTTATATAATATTTATTTTAAAATTGTAAGTTTTTAAATCGAGGGCTCCTTTAAAATCAGTCGTCACATTGAAGGGTGACCCTCCTTAAAAGAATTGAAATGAAAAATGTCTAATTCTGAGCTCTGGGCATCAATCACTATGCTCAGTTCCAAATCTTCATTTTTTAAATTGGTCACATCTATTCTCCAGTCATTGAATTGGCTTCAAAATCATACTTTAGTTCTTGAAATAGCAGCCACACCCCCTCTATATACATTTTTGTGCACCAAATTTACATTTCTTTACAAAAAAGCCTGATTTATAGATTCTGAAATAAAATTTTAATTAGTGCACCAAAATATAAAGCACACATCAGATAATTAAAGGTTTCAATCAGCTGGCGTGGTTCGATTGTTCAATTGTGCATTCAAAAACGTGTTTGCTACAATTGTAGTAAAACTAACAGCCTTGCATTCCAGTTTACTCATAACATTCCAGTTGACATCCAACTCAACATGTGACTCAACTCTTTAAAGATAAAATATAACTACGTGTAAAAATTAAAATTCCCAGTAAAACAAACAATTTCTTCTGCTCAATAGGGATAAAATTTGGTGATACTCCTATAACCCTTTACTCTCTGGTGACTACAAAAGCAATAAATGCATGGCCGGGCTTCACTTTGAGGTCATCCGGGTCGAGGAGGTAAGGAGAAGCAATTGCCAAAATCAAAACTTCTAAAAGCTTTGGTACTGACATATATCTGCTACTTTCTAAAATCAACTTTGCCCTATTTTGAAAATTCTCTTGTGTTTTTGCTTAGCATTTCTGTTGAAAAAGTCGATTTCCAGACTCTTGTAAACCTGCAAGGGTTACACCGATTTTAAAGCTGGATATAAAGATGAAAAATCAAACTATAATCCAATCTCAGTATTGGCAGAAATCTCTCAGCTATTCGAAAAATTAATATTCTTTACTAACATAAAATCAATCAGGCTTTAGAGCCTGCAGTTTCTTGCTCATTAAACAATACTGATGAGTTTTACAACAGTTCAGATACCGAACAATTCTTGGGTTGGGTTATTTTATTTTAAAAGCATTCAAATACTGTTGATCATGATATTCTTTGCAAAAAGAACTTAAAAGCAGGATTCCTTCACCACAAATTCTTGTGGTTAAAATCATATCCCTACTACCAACAAATTTGTGTAAGGGTAAATGGTGCTAATTCAACAAAATTTTAAAATTGAAATTGCAGTTCCACAGGGTTCCTGTATGGGCTCTCTTTTATTTCTAATCTATATCAACGACTTACCACAGCAGTTAGTTCGAAATTCTACCGTTTTGTATATATGCTGATGATACCAGCCTGGGTTTTAAGCCAAGAAAAAATTAATATACTAAATGACGCTATCCATCATGACTTAAAATGTCTTGAACAATAGTTAAATGGAAATTTATTTTTTGGTTTGCAACGGCCCTGTGGTAAAATACATTTGGCACTGTCCCTTAATTAGCTAGTAGTTTTAGAACATAATTTTATAATTTCAACTTTTAAAAACGGAAAGCTGCTGTCTGTCCACAACAAAATGAAGTTTCTCACGGTGGCTTGTGCCCTTGTTACTGCCCTCTCTGGAAAAAGGCAGATAGGCAAAACGTCAAGGGAGCTCGGAGTACACACCCCTTCAAAGTTGCTCAAAACGAATCTAAGTGTTGCTTCTCCTTGCCGATCGTCCTTTCATGAAAGTCCAAAAAAGTTCAAAACACCAACAGTAACTATCTGATAAAGGCAAATCTGCATGAGAGGATTTCTCCATCCTTAGATTTCTTTGTTAGTTATTTACGATTTTTATTCTTATTTGGCACTTACTTTCATTCTTACAAAATTGTGGTACCTACTCACGAAATTGTGGTATACATTGTTATCTTCTTTTATTCTTACAAAATTGTGGTACATACTTTTATCTACTTATATTTTTCCAAAATTGCTGTACCTATTTTGTTCCACTTTTATCATTACAAAATTTTGGTACTAACGTTTATCCACTTTTCCTTCTTACACAATTGCGGTACCAATCTCGAATCATGTGGCGTGCAATCTCCGCCAAAAAGCATTGCAGAAATTTTGATTAATATCGGATTTTAATCATGTATGGGTAATCAACTTCACACGAAAGTTTGTAAAACTCTTAATTTGTAAATGTCAAATTTTGAATTCAATTTAAACTCAATGCCAAGTTAAGTTTGATGCTGCTTGATTTATCTTTGTCGTTTTAGTGGGGTTTAGTGTATTTGCATTTTTTCTAAATCAAAATTTGTGTGCACAGGTGGCATCCGCACTTTCTCCGTGTATTTTTTCTGCGTATTTAACTTTCTGTGTATTTCAATAACTGCAACGTCAGCTTGACTCATGCTCATAAAATTAGACATTTGATACATATGAAAATGGCTTACGCTACCTGTCAATCAATAACATTGACATTTCCCCCCTTTTTGGCGATTTAACACAGAATTTGGAATTCAGGAAGCTAGTGGCTGTGCGCCCTGAACAGCTCCTGTCAGATCACTGAAGTTAAGCGTGCTCTAGGCGGGTCAACACTTGGATGGGCAACTGACCAGCTCGTTTCCTCGTCCTTCGGAGGGGACGTTGAGCCAGCGGTCCCATGCCCGGATGCGGCATGTTCACCCGTGTCCCCTGTTGGAAACAAGTCATCTCGAGACTTTCACAGGCCGGCACGTTAGATGCAATCACTCAGGCACACTGAAATTTCCTCAAAAAAAGTGATCTAGCTTTTAGGTTAAATAAGATACCTATCTGTGGTAGGAAAATTTAACAATTATGGTAAATCAACACAATAGCCAATTTCCATTTGCTTTACATATATAAATGGTTAAACATACTTCAAAACCATCACTGCTGTGCGAACAAAGTGTTCGTGTATTGTTTTATCGTTTCAATCCATCAGAATTTCATAATCAACTTTCATTTCTACATGTTCTGCGATTTTGATCATCGCAACATGCGCTTTGACAGAGAAAAAGAAAGAAAAAGCGGGAATGCCATGTACTTTGATTGGATGGTATCAAACATGTGTTCATTTATTGAACATGAGTGTCTGCAATCGTCATATATCTTTTTATTACCTAGACTTGCCCCAAGTCTATGTTGTGCCAAATCACAAATTTTTATTTCGTACTACATCGAGGCAATGCCATATCGGGGCAATGCATCCTTCAGGCTCAACTCGAAGAATCGACATTCTTACAGAAAGGAGTATGTATCAATTCAGTGCTCACTTTAATATTTCTTCACGAAAAAGCTTGAAAAGTATGTAACATAAACAGACAATATTTAAAAAATATTCAAGCCGCCTTTTTATTCTCTCCTAGAGTGGCTGAGAATACTAACTTCCATGACTGCATAATCAAATGCACGCGGTGTTTACTCTCCAAAAGCTTTGATTTCTAAGAATTAGTAAATATTAAGATACAAGATATAACATTCAGGAATGTTTTGCAAGTTTTTAATTTTGAAGTATAATTTGCAACAACTTTTGAATTAATAGACAAAGTTCAATTGCATTGCGTTCTTTTTTTGCAGTATATGACGTGTTTGCAAATGTTGCAGAATCATATGATCTGATGAATGATATCATGAGTGGGTACATGCACA
Source organism: Phacellophora camtschatica (assembly GCA_036873815.1). NCBI lineage: Eukaryota > Metazoa > Cnidaria > Scyphozoa > Semaeostomeae > Ulmaridae > Phacellophora > Phacellophora camtschatica. Next base: position 12,375 of record JAYJMH010035155.1, read on the forward strand.
GATTTTGGAAAGATTATTTTGTGAAGAAATGCAACCCATTACCAGGAAAAAGACTTCTTGATGTTGCAGGAGGCACAGGTTAGTTACATTGTTCTGAGAAGATTGCCACAACAATGTTACTGGTTGCATTCCATGTTTCTTCTACACCAGAGCGTCTATCTAGCTATCTATCTGTACAAACGCACAGATAGATAACTGAGTAGACGCTGCTAAAAACGCTCATTATACCAATCTAATAATATATCTGTTGAAATTTCACTAAAAATCAATTAAACCTATCGTTGAACCTGAAAGGTCACACTAATGCACCAAGCAATTTATTTTATCTACTCCATGCTTTCTCTGGTGTTTGTTGCACGGAATGCATATGTTGTTGTGTTTGGTAAATTTTACGTTCGTCAAGTCTGGCATCGTTTTCGTGAAAAAACATGAAACGGAAACGAGACCAGACTTGACAAACGGAAAATTAAGAAAGCCTTGGCCATATAATTTATTGGTCATAAACAGAGTTGCCGTGAACGTATGATCATGCCCTTCCATTTAATTACATTTTCAATGAAGAGTTAGAATGGACCTAATCGGCTAAGGCTTGCCTTACCAATTCATGTTAAGTCATGTTACCATACTCTTGGAAAGTTACAGTATTATTATACTTTTTGCATTCAAGGCACAAGTTTTCATTGCACAAAATATTTTAAGAAAATCAAAAGATGTTTTATCAAGAGGTTGATCACATGACTTTCAGTGGGTGTAAGCAAACCTTACCAGATTAGTACTGACATTATAATTCATTGCTATCCATTCTGGTAATTGCAGGTGATATTGCGTTTAGATATTTGGATGCTGTGCTTGCTAAGCAGAAGAAAGGACAGATAAACAAAAAATTACTGTCTGATAGTATAGTTATTACTGATATCAACAAATCAATGCTGGAAGTTGGTAAACGGAGAGCACACTTGAAAGGGATTGAAAGTGGTATGTTGACTGAATTTAGCTTTGCTATTTCAAATTTTTATGTCATCTATGATTGTCTTTTGTTTGTTATTTTGTTGCTCTCTTTCATTCTGTGTGTTTTTTCGTTAATTTCTGGGTTTGAGTTTTGTTCTCATACACGTTCTTAATTATCGTTTTTAATTTTATTACGGTTTACCTGGGAGAGGAAAGTCTATCAAGTCAGGTAGGCCTGCTAAACATAGACTACCTTAGGTTTGTTTTGGCTATTGAGAAGACTGTTTTTGTTAGATTTAAGTTGCTGTTGTTCTTTGGCGAGCAGAAATAGGTTTGTTCCTTCCTATTCCAATGTGCATAGAACCATCTCCCATGATTTTCTCTCAATCCCCATGCTATCCTTGCTTGGTCTTTATATTGTACATATTTTGTTACATCTTAATCTTAGTTTCAATACCATTTACTGACCCTTTCGATGATCCTTACGATCATTGAAAATTATACGTCCTCATAGCTATCGCGAATACTATACGTTGCTATACCTTTTCATGCATTATTTGTCCAATTACAGTAGTCCTTGTAATGATGTAGTAGTCACGTGATATCTGTTAAACCTTTTTAGGCATTTCCGTATTATATCCGTCTCATGTTTTGTTAGTTATTAATTAAGAAGTTCAAATGTAATCACACGTTATGTTCACGAGTAGGAATATGGTTTCTTATTTACATTTTTTCTGTAAGCTAACGCTCTAATACAATACAGAGTGTTTACATTGGCGACGAGAATAAATTTGAAGATGAAATGGCAGTGCATTTACAGCCTGTTCCAGAACTCAGTCCAGACACAGAAGTAGGATCGAGTCTTACAACTCGATGGCGTTTCTGGGTACAAGATTTTGACACTTTTATTTTGGCCAGTGGAATAACCGACAACAGACGTAAACGAGCTTTGTTGTTATATCAAGCAGGTTCCAGGGTAGGTGAAATTTTTACTCAACTTGATCACACTGGTGAAGATGATGCGTACGACACAGCAAAAGAAAAGCTTACAGAGTATTTTGAACCTCAAAACAACAGGAGATACGAAGTTTATCGTTTTCGCAAAGCAAAACAGGCGGAAGGAGAAACGTTGGACAACTTCCATACTAGATTAAGAAGCATGGTAAAAACATGAGAGTTTTCTGCTGACACAATTGAAATTGAACAACAAAACATAATTGGTGGTCGTTCCTCACAAATATGCAAAAAAGCTTTGCGTGATCCCGATTACAAATTAAAGGACATGCTCCTCGACGGAAGGCGCACTGAAACCAGTTCATTTCAAGCCAAAGATATCGAGTCACAGGACAGAGAACACGAAACTGCACATCGTTTTCAAGCAACAAGAAAAGAAACTCAGCGCTCAAAGACAAATTGCAGAAATTGTGGAGGCACATAGCCACACAAAGGTATTTGTCCAGCAAAAGGCAAGACATGTCATGAATGCAACAAATCCAATCATTTTGCATCTGTTTGCCGAAGTTCTCAGCTTTCCAAAGACAAACGAAACACAAAAGAGGAACCCAAAGGAAACACACTTAGAAAATTTCAACATGACAGTGATTTGAGCAGTGGAGAAGACGAGGAATACCTTTATGGTTTGGATACAAAGACCCTTGTGGAGTCACACAAATTTTCCAGTCAAAGTCCACAAGTCAAAGTCACAGTTGGTAATTACACCTTTTCAATGATCGTTGATACTGGGGTCACGATCAAGGTGATAGATAAGAATACGTTTGAAAAGATATTGAATTGAAGAAAACTAACGTGAAAGCATTTCCTTTCAATTCAAAGAAACCTGTTCATTTCATAGGTAAATTTGAATCAACCATTGAAACAAAATCACGTTATTCAGTGGCAATGTTTTTTGTGCTGAACGCAAAAGATACTGGATACTCTTATCAGTTAACACGGCTCAAGAAATTGGAATAATACGTTTGAATCTTAATAAAATATTCACAGAACAAACACAGCCAGAAGTCACTGACCAAAAAATAAAGGAAATCGTGGATGAATACAAAGACATCTTCAAAATAATTGGAAAATTGAAAGGTTATGAAGTGAAGCTTAACGTTGACAAAAAAGCTATTCCACAAGCTCAACCTCAAAGACGCATTCCCTTTCATATCAAAAGCAAAATCAAGGATGTTGTGAAGGAGCTTGAACGGCAAGGGATCATAGAACCTGTGCCTGAGGATTCCCCTTCAGAGGAGGTATCACCAATTGTTGCGGTAAGAAAGAAGGAAAATTCGGTTCGACTGTGTGTTGACATGCGAATGGCTAACACTGCTATCAAACGTGTTAGATACCCCATTCGTACTGTTAATGATATTAACGTCGAGCTGAATGGAGCCAAATATTTTTCCAAATTAGACCTGAAAGAAGCATATCATCAGTTGCCATTGGAAACAAGCAGTCGTTTCATAACTACATTTTCTACACATGTAGGATTATTCAGATACCAGAGATTAAACTATGGTACAAACGCGTCAATGGAAATATTTCAACACGTTCTGCAACAAAATCTGCAAGGTATAAATGGAGTACAAAATATTGCAGACGATATTTTTATATTCGCCAAAACACGCCAGGAACACGACAACGCCCTAAAAAATTGCTTGCAACGACTTAAAGAAAGAGGTCTTATGCTGAATCCAAAGAAATGTGTATTTCTACAGCCTAGTATACAGTTCTTTGGCCAAGTATTTTCAAAAGAAGGGACACGCCCAGACCCAAAAAATGATCTACGAAATGCGTCATTACCTACAAATGCGAAGGAAGTACGTAGTCTACTTGGGATGGCAAATTACAGCTCAAAGTATATTCCTAATTACGCGACATTAAC
>JAYJMH010035166.1:0-16205 GCA_036873815.1 Phacellophora camtschatica
AAAACACAAGGAGCATGTTGAGAAACTTTAAAATCACTTAGAAAACACAAGGAGCATGTTGAGAAACTTTAAAATCATTTAGAAAACACAAGGAGCATGTTGAGAAACTTTAAAATCACTTAGAAAACACAAGGAGCATGTTTAGAAACTTTGAGCCCCATTTTCATGAAAATATTAAGGAACACAAACTTCAGTTTAAGGTAAATGTTTCTTTTTTTAAAAAGCATGTACACAGATGAAACAGTTTAAATTTTTCCTGCAAGAGACATTTCATAAAATCCTTGCAAAACTTACCTGATCTTCCAGTTGCTTTAAACTGTCCAAATTTTCAGCAGATAACCGGAAATTATCATCAGCACTGTCACTGCAGAGATTGATTTCAAATTCTGAAAAAGGATCCATTTCCAGTTCTGTCCACAGCTGTTTTATCGATTTCTGGTGCTTCTTGAACAAGCCAAATCGTTTTTCCTGTTGAAAATAAAATCACATCCCACTAGTTGCTCAATTTTCATTAATACACACTATGAGAATTAGAGCAATTGCTTGTGCAAAGGAAAAATGAAAACATGCATACAGCAGATCCTACCGTTAAGAAACTGGATATTTGGCTATAGCTTCACTGTTTATCAAATCAATTCATTGTTCTCCTATTGTTCTCTCAAACATTTAAAGCCTCAGTTTCTTAATTTGCAATTTCTTGATAGCGGGGATCTACTGTAATACAAAACAATGAAAAACTCAAAGGAGAACTGCTCCCCAACCACATTGTTGTTGCTCTGCTTATAAATATTGCTACCTCTAGGAAAAGTTTAGAAAACTCACTGAAGAGAGGGGATAATTATCCATTCCTGGTGGAGGAAACATGTTTTATTCACTGCCAAAAGGTGATTTACATTTGCCTGTTTATAGTTTGTATAACTATTTCAATAGTACGAAAATTGTGACATTTCCATCATTCTGAACCAGAGAAAGATTTTTACTACTGAGTTTTATTGTCTTAAATGAACATTCTTTTCAGAAAAGCAAAATTTTTCATTGTGGTTTTGCTCAAAGTCTTTAAATAAGAAGCAAAAATGTAACTATAAAAAATTCAGGGAAGTTTGAAATAAAATCCATTCCAATTCCACAGTTATATCCAATAACATAGCCCTTAGAAAATTATTCAGAGCCCCACTATGAATTATAACAACTAGAGATTTGAAGATTTAGCTTATGAACAACTGTACATTGTTAGGTTGCCCAGTGCTCTTCAATCCATCAACATAATAGTATTTCAGTCACTACCAAAATAATCTTTCAAATGAAATAATTGCAAGCTTGAAAATTTCTTATTAAATGATGATGAAATATAAAAATTACCATTTCTGCATTTAAAAATTTAATATTTTGGCTGAGTTCAGTCAATTGTTGATTCGTAGGACAACCAACAAAATTCAACTCAAGTTGTTGTAAATCCAATCTTTGACAAAGCTTCATTTCTTCAGATCTTTGCAGTGTTAAATTTTTCATTCTCTCATGCTTTTCCTGGATGAAATCAATAGAACAAAGTCATTTAAAATTTTAACAATTTTCCCACAAGATATACCAGTGCACTTATAGAGAATTGAGCTACCAAAGTGCACTTATAGAGAAGAATATGTACCCCTGCTCACAGGATATACAAAACAGTCCAAGTTAATTGGGAGCTAATTAGTCAATGAATCTGAATGCAAGATCAGGTAAGGAACTACAAGATCGGGTATGTTGAATCCAATGAATACCAACCTTGTTCAGATAATCAAATCTCTTTCTTAACTCGGTCTCCTGCACAATAAGTGTCCAGCCATCTTCAACCTGAATGACAATCAAGTTAGTTTAATAGTGAAATCAATAATTAAATTTGTATCAAGCATCAATTTTTTAATAGCTTTATGAAAGCATTAGCAACATGCTCACCTCCCTTCAGAGGGCAAAAAATTGTGATGTCCAGTCTGGTGTCCAAGACAGTTCTAGACACCAGGAAGGTAGAGCTGAGTTTTAATAATAACAAGAATGGAGGAAGAATAAATGGTAAAATGGCAAACCACTATATTTGTAAACCACAATTTAAAAAGCCATTATTGATCCATACTGTGTGCCTACCTGGAAGATAAATACATACGGTTGCGCAATATAAAATTTATACCTGAAACACTGGTAATCCTAATTCTTCTGTAAATTTGTTGATTTTGTCAGTGGATTCTTTGATATTCAGCTCAACCTTGGTTTTCAAGTCTGTTTCCTCTGTTACCATGTCATTTACTAACGCTGAAAAATTAAATAAACTTCATAAAAATGTACATTTCAAATTATGAGATAATGAGTTACTAGTGTGAAATTTAACTCTGCTCTGTGATATATGAGTCACATGTGTGAAACTTCTCTCCAAGCAAAAATTGTAAAAGGGCAAACAAATGCTTTAAACATTCAGTTTTTGGACACTGAAAAAAAGAAATCCATTTTAAAATAGAAATAACTGTAAAATGTAAGAAAAGAAATTACATCTTCAATTCCTTCATACTATCTGTGCAGCCTGTTATACCACAATAGCAAACAAAACACTTAATTTTTAAAATTCAAAAGCCAAGAATTTGATATAGTTAATTGACAAAATGCACTGGAGAAAACTGAATCAAGAAATTCATTGATATTTATAGTAAAAATAAATTTGAGGTAATTGTTATTAGCAGCTGGTTTGAAAAATAGTTTCAAACAAACATAAGCACCAACATTTAGATCCACATATTTGCAAATGTATGCAAGAAAGTTTTCAATAACATATAAATAAAATTGGATAAAAGTATTTAAAATTATAATAATTATCATACTGGCAATGAGATCAAAGAATCTTTCATTCCTGGTATTTTGCTGTTCCACATCAATGCCAAGCTGATGCCATATCTCCTCCAACACCTTCTTCCCTTCCCTGCATGTAGTGTTGACCCTCGATAAAACATCACAACCGAGATTTCTGAAAACAAAATTTGAAGAAAATACTTTCACACATTATATGTCTCTAAGTGCAGGGATACAAAGTGCAGAAAGATCTTTGAAAATATGTCAATTTTCTATCACTACTTTATTTCCAAAATTTGAAATGCAATCAAATTAAATAGCCAATATAATACCAATACATGTTTTAGAAGAATAACACTAATTATAAGAAACCCCAGGTTGAGACTGCATGCACAAAATTGAAGAAAAAAAACATGGAAACATGGGGCAAATGCAGAATTTATTTTCACAAGTGCAAAATTTTGCTTGGCTAATTTGCACTTTTAGTAAATTGTATTGTACACACCAGACCATGTATCCTTTTGGATATTGGTTGCATGTGCATGTTTACACCCAGTCATGTGGCCACACCACATTATATGTAGGAGTTTGAAACCTCAGATCATGCTTGGAAATGCACTGTACCAGGCCTGTCACAAGTGGACACACTTTTAAAAGTGATCAGAAATGTGCAAATGGAAACTATTCAAAACAGTTTATTTGACAGCTACGTATATAAGCAATTTTTCTACCCAATCAGGTTAATTTCTGAAAACTTTACATATTCAAGAGGAATTTTACCCCTTTTCCAGGAAAATTTCAGGAAAACCAGGAAGAATTCCAGTAAAGAGTTTTCAGAAAATCTCTTCCCAAACAGGAGTAAAACGCAAAAAGAAGCAAAATGTCCCTGGTGAAGAAGTACATGCTGTATTTGTCCCTTTTGTTTTAGGCGTTATTTACAGACCAGATTGGAAACATTTTGTGCACCAAAGTACGCACATTCTCTTGCTGAAAATGCACTGATATTTTAATCTAACAGATTTTGGTCTTAAACACCTCCTCTTATATTATAATGCCTATTTTCAAAGACAAAAGGAAGAGTTTTTCACTGAAACAAAACTCCCTTGGTTTCCAAAAGCGATTTCACTTGAATTGGTTTTAACTTTTGAGCAACATCACTTTATATGCAAGCCAATCAGATGCATAGAAAACTTTTCCAAGCGAAAAATTTTGCCTATTTTAGTTAGGCTATATACAATCACATTCCGTTCTAAGTGTTACGAAAATCAGTTAAAACTCTCATTTTTTCTACTGCTTGAAAAGCATGATTATAATTTGTTTTGCAAAACAACAAAGTAAACATAATAATGATATGATGGGTGCGTGCATGCTGTCTTAAAAGAAAATAAACAGCTCACCATATCATAGGTCTTGGTCTAGGCCTGTGTCTAGTCCACTGCCTACAACAGACAGGCTGCTAGCCTGGTCTTTTATTTTGGTCTTGCCAAAAAATTATTTAAAGCTTATCATTATCAAATCAAACGCTGAATAGACTATTAATTATTTTAGAAGAAAAAAAGGAGTCACAGAAAAGGCAACAAAAGAAAGGAACTGACGACACCAAATTCAACTGAAAAAAATTTAGGCCTTGCTCCGCTGCAAGTTTAAGAAAAGAGTAGCAAAGCCTTTTTCTCGGATCATTTCTCACCTCAAATCTTGCTGATAATCAGTCATTGTAAACTGTAGTTAAACTGATCGACTGTCTTCAACCTTTTACTGTCTTGAATCCAAACCCAAACTTTAGTGCGAACTATGGGTCGGGCCTCTTGAATTTGATCAAAACTGAAACTCTAAAAATGCCAATGAAACTAGCGATAAATTCTTGTTTTTGAAATCGCGCCTTTTGCAAAACCGTTGCTAAAAGTTTGTTCTTAGCGCGGTTGCATCACATGGTTGGAGGCTTGCTTTTGATTGGATAAAACCATTTAAATAAAGAAAATAAAGCATCGAGGTACTTCATGTAATAAAATCTTATGCAAAGTACTTTGTGAAAATTATTTTTCAACATTTTTTCAACGATTTTTTTAAATTAACTTTTTATTAAAATTGCATTTCAAATTAAATTAATATTTTATCATAAAATTTAAATCAAGGTCTTTCGATCTGTTAATGCTATCCCAGCCATTCTAGTTTAGAGGTGCTTGGTTTTGTAATAAATATTGGTGTAATTTTAACTATCGTAATTAAATCATTTATGCCTGTAATATTTTATCCATTTTTTTAAAAGAAAATTTATCTAAACTTTCAATTTTGTGGCATAAAAATACATAGATATTAAAACAATGGGTGTATGTAATGGTGGAACCGTAACACAGCCCTAAAACAAAACACTGCGTAAAATGGGGTTATACTGCGATGCGATGCATGTTATTTTTGTTCTTCTCTGCGATGTGACATGCGTATATTACTGGCCTATATTCGGGATTCTGATTTAAATTATGACAGTTGGCTGTTTTTTATTTTCAAAAATACCCCTCAGGTTGACCGTTATAGTAACCCCAGTAAGTTGGTCTTATCATCATTTGGGGGTCATTAGCGGCTGGACGGTTGTACATTGGCCCAAGCTTTTGCCAGCCACTTTTAGAACTGGTCAGAATTTGGTGATTAGACTTAAAATTAAGTTGTTGTAATTGTTGATTTAAGTTGTTTCCTCGTTGGGTCAATGTACATGTCAAGCCAGTAGAGACGCCTCTTCTCCTTAGATTACTATTATTTTATTCATTTTTTTCTTGATAGTTAAATTAGTTTAATTTAAAAACAAAATTATAAAAACAATCGTAAGTAAATATTGTCCCCAATTGGTAGAAATGCTAAATGTATTAGACACTACAATAAAGTTATTATTTTTATTATTATTATTATTGATGGGGCAGATGTGTATGCGTGTTCTGTTAGGTCAGTGCAGTGGTAGAGAGCCAAGAGAGTTGCACAGAGCTGGCAGTGATATATGTTTTGATCACATATTCAGTCGTTTTGTAGTAAATAATTAATTTGGTTATTTCATCAAGATGGTTGAAGGTTTTGTCATGCATTGATATTTGGAAAATGTTTTCTCTTGTTCAATTAAGTACAAATAAGCATGGATTTTTAAATAGTCGTTTACAGTGGTTATTTGCATTCTTTCTTTGATCTAACTGAAAAGAAAGAAAAATTATTTTTATTTTATTTTTTTAAATAATCATTTATTTAGTAACGTAAATTTTGTAACATAAAATAGCTAACAGCTAATTAATACCAAGGTTCCAAACACACAACTACGACAATTATTAAAAATACAAGTTTTTATAACATATTTAAATCTAATATCTATCTGATGTAACCAAGGTTAGATATGAGAAACATTAATTTTGATTTGCATGACTGGTAAGAAATTTTTAGCCAGTCCGCAACTGGTTTCGCTTAGGTAAGTCATTGTTCTCTTATGTTCTGAGAACAATAAGTACCCCCAATCAGGTTCAGATGGCAATGGAATGGTCCAATATGTATTTGAATGATCCAGTTTTTATTTCATTCAATTTAGATTAAGCAAATATTTTGCTAGCTATGTAAAAAATTAAATTAAAATAAGATAAACAACAACAATAAGGTGAAGACTATTCATTGAAAGAAGTGTTCAATAAAATGTACCCAAAAAGTTAACATTTTGTTCACAAACATCAGATTCATTATTGTTCTGAAATGTGATGTCTGTAGAGTACAGTTACGTACACAAGTACAACTAAAACTACAATAATGTCATCAACGAAGCCAAGAATTCCAGTAATTGCTTCTGGAATCAAATCAAGAGGAGATATCACATAAACAGCAGCCAAAGACATGTATACAAGAATCCTGATTCTAAACATCCAAACAAGACCATTAACAGAAACTAATTCACGAATAAGATGCCTAAAAAGAACAGGAAAATCTTGGATGTATTCCAATACTGTTCTTGGCTCTCCAGAAAATCTTCTGTTGTACCTGTGAATTTTCGCAATGCACTCGCGAGAAATGTCTGAGGTATGGTTTTCACCTGCTGATATAAACATAAGCAGAAGAGACACCTCTTGCCTGCAAATTGGGCAAGTCATTCCTCTCAACCATGAGCCGTTTTCCCAGTATGCTACAATACATGGTGCGCAAAAAACATGGCCACAATTCGTTTCAGTTGCCATTGTCATTTGATCAAGACAAATTGGGCATTGCTCAAATCTTGTGTCATTATTAGGCATTGGTCTGTTGTGCACAGAATTAGGCCGATCAAGATTAGGCCCATCCCCATCAAGCGCATTCGAAGTTGCATCATTTGTTGCAGCTCTCTGCTCTCTTGTCTCCAAAACTGCTGCGATTTGGTCTGGATGAATAGTCTGGCTTGTATTCCACAGCCTTATCCAAATGAGTAATGTCGTTAAAGCTATTAAAAAGACGGTACAAAGCAGAGCAAAGGTTTCGTTGCCCACACCTTCGAAAAAAAAATCGGCGTCCATGACTTGTTTTCGCTTTGGTTTGACCAAAACGGTATTTTGTCTTACACGAAGTAGTAGCCCTCCATACAAAAATCAACGTATCGACATAACAACAACAACAATTCTGATTGTTCACGTGTACATTAATCGTGATGAAATAAAGCTTCAGACATCAGACAGCTTCAGGCCATTTCGTCAACATCGTGGCCAGGAACACTTTCAACACAGGCTGAAGGAAGCATTGAAAAGACTCTTGTTGTAAAAGGGAATATTTCATCAGTTTCCAGAATGCTTTCAAGATACGCAAGAAAACTGTTCAGCTCACCAGCCACTTATTGTAGAAGTTTAGGCAGTGTCGCGACACCACCCTCAAAAATTGTTTCTCAAAAAGCGCAAGCGGTTTATGACTTGGAGGATAAATATGGAGCTCACAATTACGGGCCACTTCCCGTGGCGCTCTGTCGAGGCAAGGGTGTTTTTGTTTGGGATGTTGATGACAAAAAATACTACGACTTTTTGAGTGCATATTCGGCTGTAAATCAAGGACATTGTCATCCCAAAATCATAGATGCGTTGAAGGAACAAGCTGACATCTTAACCCTGACTTCAAGAGCATTCTACAGTGATCAGCTGGGATTGTATGAGCAATACGTCTCAAAGCTGTTTGGATATGACAAAGTATTGCCAATGAACACTGGTGCAGAAGGAGGAGAAACGGCTGTAAAGCTGGCAAGGAAATGGGCTTATCTGGTCAAAGGAGTACCAGAGGGCCAAGCAAAGATGGTTTTTGCAGAGAACAATTTCTGGGGAAGGACATTGGCTGCATGTTCCAGCTCAAGTGATCCTTCTTGCTATAAAGATTACGGTCCTTTCATGCCCGGTTTAGAAATGGTTCCATACAATGATTTAGCTGCGCTTGAAGTAATAATTTTAATAAATAATTTTAAAAATCAAACTAACTGTTTAAAGTTAATTTTTGAATCTGATTTTTCAAGTCACTTGGTATGCAAAAATTCAATAAAAAAAATTCTTTTTGGGGGGAGGTTCGAACACTAAAAAACATAACTTTAAAATTTACATCAACACTAAAATGAATAAGCTTGAAGTAAATTTGACAATTTAAAACTTAGAAATAGTTTGAATGTATCAAAGAACTGAAGTTGTGTGTTATGTTTTCACAGCAATCAATAAAAGATCCCAACACAGCTGCCTTCATGGTTGAGCCAATACAAGGAGAAGCTGGAGTTTTTGTTCCTGATGAAGGTTACCTCAAGGGAGTTAGAGATCTTTGTACAAAATATAACGCAAGTACTGTATTTCTTCAATTAAGCACCCCTGCAAATAAGCACCCCTAAAACGTGCCTGAATACAGAAGTGCCCCAGGGCATTTAATCAAAGAAATAGGGTATCGGACTATCAAGAAAATGTAATTCCCAACACATTAGATGTACTTCCACAATATTTTTGTCATGTGGAAATCATTTGTAAATTATGAAAATAATATTTCATGTAAGATATTGATTCATTGAAATTTATTCCACTCAGTATTCACAAAATAAATTCCCATGAAAAAATATCCAATTCATATCAATTTATTGGAAACTGATATTAAACTGTGAAGCAAAAATTTTATTGTCTTACTCGACACCAACCCTGTTATCCCTTTGCATATTGGTTATTGGCATTGTATGGGAAATTAAAACCCTTCAGATCATACTGGAGAATGCTGTATATATGCTGCATTCAGGCATAAGACCTACAGCTTAATGTTCCCTCCAAAGGACAAGGAAGTGAGCTAATTTAGTCAATTGACCAGAAGGTTAATTAACTTGCTTATCAAATATGAAGCATTTTTGTAATTTATTATCATTCTCCAATAGGTCCTGTTTATTGCTGATGAGGTCCAAACAGGCATTGCAAGAACTGGAAGGTATGTAGTATTGCATAAATTTCTTCATGTAAATCATAAAAGAGAGATGACTGATTGATGACCATTGGCACACATTTTAATGTATATCCCTCCAAAAATAGTGATGTGATTTAAAAATTTTGTTTGCATGAATTCATTCACAAAACCAGAAGATAAATGTTGCATGGCCTCATATTTATGAAGTTGAAATTGTACCCACGTTGATGGTTTTAGCATAAATTCATTTGCACAACACATGACTTTTCTTGCAGAATGTTGTGCTGTGACCATGACAATGTCAGACCTGATGTTGTTATCCTTGGTAAAGCTCTTTCTGGTGGAGTATTTCCAGTAAGTTATAAACAGTGACTAACTATTCATATAATTCGTGAACATTTCTTCTTTTTAAGTAAGCTTCATTGCTGAAGAAAAACTTTATGGTAAAATGAGTGAATGATATTTGAATAGAAATGAATTGAAGGAATAAACTTCCTATTAAAATTGCTAACCACAGTTCAAAGATTATGATAGACTGTCAAATGTATGCTTGTTGTTTTTAAGGTTTCTGCTGTTTTGGCAGATGATGAAATTATGCTGACAATCAAGCCAGGAGAGGTTGGTGATGGTGCATTCATTTTTTTTCCCAATTAAAGTTTATTTGATAACAATTGAATTCTTACTCAACAAAGTGTAATATTTTTAATTTGAATAAATTTGAAATAAATAAGAACTTCCAAGAAGACAAGATTGTTGCAATAAAACTTAACTTAAAAATAAGTATTCTTTGTTTTACTGATGACAGGAAACCTGCTCGAGTCTGTGCATTATATGGTGCATGTCTAGAGAACAGGTTTGATTTTTATGGGGTCGCCACTCTGGGATTTTATTTGGACTTGCTAAGGCTTCTAGCCTTTTGCATAATTGTATAATATAACTATATTTTTTTATAGCATGGCTCAACCTTTGGTGGAAACCCTCTTGCATGCAGAGTGGCAATGGCTGCTCTGGACGTGAGTAATATTTAGACTATACTGGACAGCTATCTGAGCATTGTTATTTTTTAATCAAATAGGGGTTGCATTTACATTATAATGCTGCCATTCCATACAGAAAGCTCTGTTTAATCATCCTGAAAATCACAACAATATGTACGGATGTTTTTAAGGTTTCTGCTTTTTTGGCAGATGATGAAATTATGCTGACAATCAAGTCAGGAGAGGTTGGTGATGGTATTTCAACTCTCCAGTAGTAATTCAATATTATACCTTAAGTGGATTCATTTTTGCTGAGGCTTCATTTTTTAATTTCTGCAGGGATTAATTTTTGTGGATTTAAAAAAACTGCAAAAATTAATCAACTTAGTTTAAATAGTTTAATATTTTTAGTTTACAAACAGCTTAATATCCAAAATTAGGTATTTTGAACACACAATTAACTAGAAAAGTCATTTTTTTAAAGGGTTTGAAGGTCAAGGTTTGAAGGGCAAAAACAACCAGAATTTTGATTATTCAGAACTTTTTATCTTTCAGTAGGCTAAACTGATATTTATTTACAAAGGTAATACAAGAAGAAAATCTTTCAGAAAAGGCTGAGGGACTTGGTCAAATCCTGAGAGAGGAACTCAGTAAGTTGCCTAAAGACATTGTCACAACCGTGAGAGGAAAGGGATTATTGAACGCCATTGTCATTAAAGAAACATCAGGTATATATTTCTTCCATAATATTGCATGTTTTTTTACATTAAGCTATTCCACATATCCACAGAAGAATATTACATTGTTTTCCCAACAGGAATAAAACAAATAATTGTTTCAGAAATTCATTTGGTCACAGATAGGATTGTCTAGTTTGGTATGATAGATACTAGGATAGTCAACAAAATCTCTAGTTTGACTCATGTTGCCAAGCAAAACGGCAATTTGACATTTGCTTTGAAACCCACACACACAGACCAGAAAACATCAGCTGCTTTTAATTAGCTTTTCAAACTCATATTAATTTTGTTAAACAATATTTTATTTTTTAGCCAAGTCTACTAACTCATTGTCAAGTTTTTAAATTTGTACCCATCCAGTAAAATGTTGTTATATTTATTATTTCTTGCTAGATTATGATGCATGGAAGGTGTGTTTGCGACTGCGTGACAACGGATTGCTGGCAAAACCAACACATGGAGACAAGATTCGATTCGCTCCCCCGTTGGTCATTACAGAAGAGCAACTCAGAGAATGTATTCACATTATTTCAAGTACAATTATGTCTTTTAACTGACATGGGACAATTTCAGATGACATTCTGTCATAGCTAAAATTAGCTGTTCTAAACAATGAGTGCCCTGGGGGTTGGAGGTGTCAATTAGGTCAAGCATAGTAATATTTGAAGCACTTAAGCTATGAATGCTGCGATGGAAATTATATTACCATGTGAAATACTTTCTATATCACCAAAATATTCATTCCTGCATGTCCTTTTATTGTTAGCAATCTAGCATCACTACACTTAGAAATAATATGTAGCTCATCACTAACTCTTCAAGCAAAAATTGGTGTTGCCTTGCCAAGAATTTATGCGAAAAGAACTGTTTTGAGGACACAGATTTTTAAAAAAATATTCGGTGATAAATCCAGCTATGCATTTCAAAATATTGGGCAAATTTACAATCTTTGGAACATACAGAGGACAATTAAACGACAGAGTGCACTTTTGTCACTTCTATGTAATATATGATTTTGACAATCCTACCCCCAGTGCATCCCTTGACTTTGTAAAACTGTCATTTTTACATATATTCCATGAATTATTTTGTTAAACGTAATGGATGGCATATTTTTGGTTATTTAATATGAATGATAAATGTTCTTTTCCATATTTAAACATCACATTCATAGTAATTAGGTCTCTTACTTATCTCATGTCATTCTTACG
Source organism: Phacellophora camtschatica (assembly GCA_036873815.1). NCBI lineage: Eukaryota > Metazoa > Cnidaria > Scyphozoa > Semaeostomeae > Ulmaridae > Phacellophora > Phacellophora camtschatica. The sequence continues at coordinate 12,133 of JAYJMH010035166.1, forward strand.
TTTTAAATAATATGGAAAAGCAAAGGGATGGGGCATTATTTATTTTATATACAATTCTCTTAATCTTATTTATCGTCAGTGTATTCTATATAAGCATACCATACTTTATGATAAACTTGAATGAATGATAAAAACCTTTTACATGCGCAAATGTCACATCCGTAGTGTGTCTTATTTGTCTCCTTTCATTCTTACGTATTAAAAAGTAATATGGCAAAACAAAGGGAGGAGCCATTATTTATTTGTTGCAGGGGTTGGGGTAAACAAAAATTGGTTGGGTTAATGAAAATGAAAACTCTTGTTAATGGCTAAATGAGAATTATTATTTAAAAAGTCGTTTTGAAAATTGAAATCCCTGGGAACGAGGTTGACAATGTTTTGAGGCTCAAACTTCCAAATCGAGGCTCAACCTTCCAAATCGATGCTCTAAAGTAATTGTAATCATTTAGATATGATTATTTTATCTATCTTAAAATGTTCTTCAAAGCGGTGTTTGTTTTCGTAATACACGTGCCTGTGTAACTTCTCCTTGGGAACAAAAAAGTATAAATCGGTACAGCTTTAAGTATAAATTGGTATAACTTAGCTATAAATTGGTACAGATTAGGTATAAATCGGTCCAACTTAAGTTTAAATTGATACAACAGTGCTACTCTCTCCTAGCAGGTACAAAAAGTACTCCGAAAAGTAGAGCATACAGTGTATCCGATCCGATCATATGTGTGTAAACAAAAGGCTGATCTGAGCACCTTTTGAATTGGAGCAAGAAGTTATCCGACATCCTGTAAACATGGCCTCACATTTTCAGAATCTAATTGGCAATGAGTATCTCTGAATAAAGTCAAATGATTTAAATATGTTTAATTATAATGTTATATGAGAAAATTATGACAGCATCTCATAACACATAAAAAGCAAAAGTAATTTGATATTTTTCATAACTAACAGTAAAATTCAAGTTCAAAAAGTTCCAAGCCATTGGATCACGCACTCACATGAAAAATACACTTACTTCTTTTTCTCAAAATAGTCTATTAAATTTGAAATATTTAAAATAGATTTTAACAGATTCTGAATGCCTAGAAAATAAAAAAAAGGCCGTGAAAGAATTTATCAGGTAGCAAAAAGGAAAAGCAGCATCTGAATTATTTGTATTCGTTTATTTGTTCATTCCGCAATGTTTAATTTGTTCATTCCGCAATGTTTAGGAATCGTGGTGTGTGTTTTCCATTTTTGGTTTCCCATCACCCGTGCATTTTTATTGTGTCTTACTACCCTTGTGTTTTTTTATTTGTGTATGTTTTCAATTTCTGGTTTCCCATGACCCATGCATTTTCATTGTGTCTTACTACCTTTGTGTTTTTTATTTGTGTGTGTTTTCTATTTTTGGTTTTCCATCACCCGTGCATTTTCATTGTGTCTTACTACCCTTTGTGTTTTTTATTCGTGCGTGTTTTCTATTTTCGGTTTCCCATCACCCATGCATTTTCATTGTGTCTTACTACCCATGTGATTTTTATTTTTTTATTTCTCAGAATAAAAATGAGTGTAATACAAAAAATAAATAAGACATATGTGGTATAACACAATAAAAATGCACGGGTGATGGAAAATCAAGAACCAAAAAATCTAAAACACACCACGATTCCTAATCTGTTTAACCTTTTTTCGCTCCTTCAGTTGGACCAACGGAGAGAAAGGTTTAATGACTTAAAGAGCAAACAAATAAATCACATTTTCGATGCAACATATTCAAGCATAACGAAAGTCTGGTTACCCTGTGTAACTTAGTGATTAATGCGATGTACCAGATCATAGGGTGTCCCAGAAAAAGGTAACAGCTTTGATTAAGGCTAGCGATGCGAGTTTCACACAAATTTCGAAATTTCGAAACATTTTTTAAAATAGTTCTTGGTAGTCAACTTAAAAATTGGTACCTAGTTTGTTAGTATTTGTGCATCGAGAGTCGAGATATTAATTCTGGAAGTTCAAATTTGCCTCGAACCAAAAACCAGAGGTCTAGATTTTGGTCTAAACTTCGTCTTTGGATCTCTTAAATCACAGCCTTTAATGGTGCTTGGAAACACACTAAGACAGAAATCCAAACACTGAAGAATAAATGAGTATTAATGGATGCAGCCACTATGAAGTGCTTTCTCTTTTTTCAGCGTTTTTACCAAAATGAAACAGCAATTTCAGTTTTCAAAAAATTTAGTCATGGGCAAATGATTTTCAAGATTCTTTTTGGAATCATTATTCAGAAGTGTTTTGAAATCATTATTCAGAAGTTTCAGAAATCATACAAGGCGACCCTCTAAGAGCTTAGGCCAAAATCAAAACCTATGGTTTTGGGTGGGAGGCAATTTTAAACCTTAAATTTTATTATCTGAATTCTCTTAGGACGAATATCGACAAACCAGATTTTTGTTTTCAAGCTAACGATCGAGGATTACTTAAAAAATAATTTTTGATTGATAAGAGCAATATCCTCAGCACAAGCCTTGATCAAACCTGTTATTTTTTTATCAAACCTGTTACCAAACCTTTTACCATTTTTTGGGAAACCCGGTATGATATCTCATAAAAGTTTTATCTATATTCTATCCACGAAAAATCTATTTGGACCAACTTCAAGTTACGTGCAAAAATTTACAAAGAAAACGTCGGAAAATGTTCCTTTTTCTTCCCTTTCGCTTTGTAGAACATTATGAAGAAAAATAAACCTGGCAAAAATGAAAAATATAGGCTAGGCCCATTTTTTAGAAGGTAACTCGAAACAAACTTTTCCAATAAATTTTAAAGATTTAAAATAACTTAGAACTAAGTTAGTTTGTTTGCACTAACCCCCAGCAAAATAAAAAATTGATCTGATTTACATGTCAATTGTAATTAGATCCGGGCATACAAAAGGTAATAGACTTACGAAACGGGTATCAACGTTTATAGAGATGCATCAACATCGGTAACAGTCTCATGAATTGCCTTTGATATGTAATCAACGTTATGTGGATTTATACCGCACATGTTAATTCTGCCACTACTCAAAAGGTATATATGATGCTTTCTTATCATCTCATCGCATTGTTTTGCTGTGAAAAAGGAAACATGTCAGTCTTCATATACTTACGCTCCAACCTTATTTCATTCAGAAGAAATACCCCTGGTACCTACCTGCAAATTTTGCGAATGCGAACTCATATTCATATTTCATATTGGAATTTGGAAACTCTCGAGATTCAGTTGAATGTTGATTTCCATTCTTATTATTTCTCGTAAGCCAATGAAAATGCATAACCGCCAGGTAGGTACCAGGGGTATTGTATAAAATAGCCCTGGGTACGAGGTTGCCTACGCTCTATACCAACATTGATGTCCGGTTAAAATATACTCAAATTTCCAAAACTGCTAACAGAAGAGCTTTAATTTTGTTTTTGATCGACGTTGATGCAAGAGACTTTTGATACCTTGTTTCCTAAAATCTACCAAGTAATCCCTAAGCTATGCTGAAAGAAAGGCATAATGGTATTTTGTATTTTCGTGTATAATGTTAAGAACATACAGTGCTTGAGAAAGGCTGAAATTTATATTAAATGTTTATTGGACAATTTATATTTGTATTTTAGACCGACAATGCTTCATAAAAATTGCAGTGTACATAGATATTAAATTTGTATATTTGAAGCTCTGGTGAGCCCAACAAGAATTTCGTTGGCATTGGAACAATTAAAATCAATGTCAATTTCCAAAAGCTGTCCTGCTGCAAGTTGCCACACCAATCAGAGGACAGTACACACACCATCTCTAGATATATGACAAACAACAGTGGTAACAATTCGTTCTTAAAATCCTTTCACCACGGGAAGGGTCATACGGACAAACAACATACACTGTCATATATCCAGGAGGTAAATGCGGGTAGAACTTTACATTAATTTAAGATATTTCAACGCAAGTTTAGCATATAAATTAAGTTGGTTTGCATGTGCTACCCCCTGCAAAATAAAACTTGCATAGGATTTTAATGTTTATTAAAAATAGGATTTTAACGTAGAAAAAGATCACGGCGTCAAATG
>JAYJMH010035177.1:0-16202 GCA_036873815.1 Phacellophora camtschatica
CAAAATTAGAGTTATAAAATATTTACACAGTATTAAAATCACAAAATCAATCAATAAAAAACATTTTAAAAATCACAAAACCCCAAACTAGTGTAGTAGGGCAGGGATTAAAATCAGAAAGGTTAAGGGGATCTTAATTCCGTTATTCTGTCCTTTTTGCGAAGACAGCGAACAAAATTGATCAAATGTGAATGAGCAGCAAGTGAAACTCCCCAAATCATTGAAAAAGCAGTGACTACAAAATAGAAGACAATAGGCATATTGTTTTGTTGCTGCAAGAAACTCTGGTTGTAGTTGCGAGCTACAAGTTTTATTTGAGAAAAATACTTTTTAAACATGTAAATTGTTGAATTTGGAAAACCTTTATGAAATAAAAGTTTTCTAAATTATTGTACAAATTATATATTAACAAATTAAAGCTTGTTACATTGGTTTTTGTGGTTACATCCCATCATGAGCAGTAAGCTTTAGCCTGACTACATCAAGCCTTTAGTTTAGCTTAGTATGTCTAAGACTAAGTAAGCTTTGGAGACAACTTTTAGGCCAAAAAAATTCATGAAACTTGTGCACCATGTCTATAATACCTGCACTGGTAAACAATCAATGATATTACAATGATAGTTTTTTTTTATTTGAAGGGAAGTTTCTATCATATTAAAATTAAATTTTATGATTTAAATAATCATGAGGCCTGGAGGCCAATTACGGTTTCTCAAGTTTTTTAGAATATTATGTTTTAAAGTGTGTCTCATTTCATTTTTTACATTAATATATTGCAGACTATGAAGATTGCTGTGGTGTAGAGATATGGATAGGACACACAGCAGCCAAAATTTTGTGTCCATAGATACATCATTCTATGATAAATATGACAAATCAAAACAAAGCTTTTCTTTGAAAAGGGTAAGCTTTGGTTTTCTTTCTATCTTTTTGCAACACTGTTGGTAGTGCTAGTTATTTGATTACAAGGTTTTAAAAGTGGTGGTGCCAGAATTCTTCTGAGAAAAGGAAATTTTTTAATTTTCAATTATTTTTTATGTCTTTTTAATTTTTGTAACATGAACTGTTCTTAGTTTTTCTTTATTTCTTTTCCATTTAATTCTTTCAAAATGCTTTTCTTCTTTTTTTATTATTAAATTAATGCCAGGTGACCCAAAAAGGCTAAGGGTTTGCAGAGTCATCGTGAAGGAGCTTTGACTTTAGTATTTATCTTTTTACTTTTATTTGATAAAGCAGACTTCAAAGTAAAGATTGACACCTTTCTTGTCAAAATTGGACAAGAAAATGCTGAGTAATGCACAATAGAAATCAAAATTTAGGTTATCATTAAAACCAACAAATTGCTGAAAACTTGGTTTTTATGCCATATAAGCATTGAATTAAACATTTAAACACAACACTGGTATTTTGATTTGTCTATAGATCTAACTTTACTAAATTGTTTTGTCTAAGATTTTTTGTCCTAAAAATTTCTCTACATTTTCAAAGCTGCTGTGAAGGGGCTTTACTTTTGATAATTTGTTTTACTTTAATTTGACTTAAGGAACTTCAATTATAGTTTGATACCTTCTTTGCCGAAATCTACCCCTAATTAATCACGCTGAGTTATGGTTAATGAAATCAAGAATAGAGGCATCAACATTCTGGCTTTCCTTTAGTATAAGTCAGGGATTAGTTAGTAGATTTTGGCAAACTAGGTATGAAACTTTGAGATGAAGCTTCTTACATCAACGTCAAGCAACAGCAAAATTATCAAAACTGAAGTTGCTCCATAGCAACTTTTCAAACAGGGGGACATTTTTGGGGCGATCCTGTTTTTAAATTTTTTTTTTTTTTTTACAGACATGGCGAAAAATTACTGCATTTCAAAAGTTCTTCATATTTATTTTATTTTTCATAATTGTTCCATCTCTCTACACGTTTGTTCGATTCACAACTCCAAACATTTCTCAAATTGAGAAGGACACTGAACATAAGCCTCATTTTGAAATTGACGAGGCAAGGAGAGTTTTGAAGCCTTTGAATAGGGCTGATATTCGGGAAAAGTTGAAAGCATTTAAAAACTTGAAATATATTCACGATAGGCAAGCTGCTGCGAAAAGGGGGGCACCGAAGTTAAGTAAGTTAATAATCCAGAATAAGGGCAAATTAGAACAACAAATAAATAAAGAATCGAAACAGGAGACAAGTAACCAAAGGACGGGCTTAGGAGAAATACAGGTAACGGAATCAAAAAGTGAAAACACAATATCATTATCAATTGCTGAAGACAAATCTCGAAACGTTGGAATAACAGCAGTAAATGTAGATCTTGCGAGAAGGCCAGACTTGGTTGTGCAAACAGCAAGGCAAAAGGGTGTTGTAAAGGCATTTAAACATGCATGGCAGGCGTACAAGATTTATGCATTTGGTCACGATGAATTCCATCCAATTAGAAAAGAATTCAGCGAATGGTTTGCCCTTGGCTTGACGTTAATTGACTCGCTTGATACAATGTGGCTTATGAATTTAAAAGAAGAGTACAAGGAGGCAAGAGATTGGGTGGACAAAGAACTGCATTTTGACAAAACAGGGGATGTGAATCTGTTTGAATGTACAATCAGAATTCTTGGTGGGTTGCTGAGTATATATCACCTCACTGATGATGCCATGTATTTGCAGAAGGCAGTGAGTTTATTATTTTTCGTGTTTATGCTGTGTTTATGTTTTTAGAAATCAAATCTCCACCAGTTAAGGTTTTCATTTTTAGTTGTATCGGAGGATGCAAAATGTACATGCGTATACACCACCTTGATACCTCAACGGAGGAGCGCAATTTTTAATGAGATACAAACTCCATACCTCTACGGAGTAATTGTGTTTACAATTTGAAAGTAACACTGTTTTATGGGTTACAAATTTTGGAAATTAATTGATTATACAAAATGAAGACAAGGTGCAATTACAAGAAAAAACCATGCCTATTAGATATCCCATTTTTAGTGGCATCAGAGGATACGAAATCTGCATGCGCTTATACCTCGGAATCTGCACGCGCTTATATACGGAGATGGGCAAGGAAAAGGAACGCACTTGCATTTTTTTACCATTTTAAAATAACATCGTTCGATCAGCGGGCCTGGAGACTTTTTCTTTGAAAGTAGTCATGAACTATTACGCTCATTCAATTTGTCAAATTTGATTGGAGGAATAGCCATATTTATTTTTAGATGCCCAGTCCCCTAGTGTTTCTCCACCCTTATCTCCGTTGATTTACTTGAAGTTCTGCATTTGTAGCATTTTTATATGGTATATACCACAATGGAGATGGACAAGGAAAAGGTTGCATGCCCGATGTTGCATAATTTGGCCACCCATGTTGCATCGTGCAATATTCGTTGCATGATGTTGCATAAAGTTCAAAAGTAATCAGAATTTGTGCATCGTGCAACATAATGTTGCATCCACGTAACATACAAATACAATGATACTGATACAATGATACTGAGTTAAAAATTCAGTTACATAATCAAGAAATGTTGCATGAATGTTGCATCGTTTGGCCACCCACTTAATTTTTTCGTGCAGTTCCCTGCAAGAAATGTTGCATGAATGTTGCATCGTTTGGCCACCCACTTAATTTTTTCGTGCAGTTCCCCGCAAGAAATGTTGCATGAATGTTGCATCGTTTGGCCACCCACTTAATTTATCCGTGCAACTCTGCGATGCAGGAATGTTGCATCGTTTGGCGGAGGCTTAAGCTTGAAAGGATGGACTTTTAAAGGTTTTATTTTAACACAATTTTCTGATTTTTGTTTAGAAAGAGCTCGGTGATCGCTTACTGAAAGGAGGCTTTTCATCACCATCAAAGGTGCCATATTCAGATGTCAATCTGATGACTGAAACGGGACATTCACCTCAGTGGAGTTCATTTAGTTCACTTTCTGAGGTATCAACTATTCAGTTGGAATTTAAAGATTTGAGTAAAGCGACTGGCAACAAAGCTTATGCGGTGAGTTGTGTTACATCTATTGTTATTTTTATTACCTATTGTTGTACTCCTATTGTTATTCCAATTACTTTTATACACCCATTGTTATTTGGATTACATATTGCTTGCTAGACACCCATTGTTATTCAAATTACATATTGCTATATGCCTATTGTTATTTCAATTATTGTTAAACACCCTTTGTTTTTTCAAATTACCCATTTTTAGACACTAATTGTTGTTTCAACTACCCATTGTTATACTCCCATTGCTGTTTTTATTATATATTTGTTATACACATAATATTATTTAAGTTACATTAACTGCGAAAATTGTAAATAGAAATTATTTGTGAATTCGGTAGCCTACACGTAGACCGAAATTCGGTAGATTCAATATGGGTTAAAATTTTGGTGAACTTTTGAGAAAACTTTTGATGAAAAGTTAAAAACCCACGATTTTTAACTACCTTTTACCCACATAGACCTCTAAACCTAACAACAGTAGAAACAGAAAACTTAACTGGACTTAAAAATACCAATTTATAAACTCGTAAAACGTTTTTAAAATGTTCTGCAAAAAAACCGTAACTGTTGGAATTTTAAATTTCGGTGACCAGAATTTTAAATTTTGTGGTTCTAGCAGTTAAAAAATAGAGAGAGCATGGTGAGGTTTAGCTAAATTTTATCTGTTAGTTTGCTGACATGATTTCATATATTTTCTATCAGAGGTTTGCAATTTTGGGCAATTTTAACCCGCTTCCTCTGCTTGATAATATTCAGGAAAGCTTTGACTGAAGTTCATTAAAAATTTTGCAGGAAGCCGCTGATGCTGTAATGGACCACCTATTCACCTTACCAAAGAAGAACCATTTGGCGCCGATGTTCATAAGCCCTGCGAATGGACAGTTTATGGAAGGAGCTACGATAACGTTAGGGGCAAGAGGAGACAGTTATTACGAGTATCTTTTAAAGCAATGGGTGCAATCTGGAAAGAAGGAAGACAAGTAAGTGAAGAGAAACCGTGAAAAATGGGATAATCTTTATCCCTTCTGCGCCCGGATTTATTTTCCATTAGCAGGCAAGTCCTATCTAAGTCATATTTTTCAGGGGGTAACACTTACAAACCAACTTACTTTTCGAGAGATAAACTCACGTTGAGGTATGTGAAATTGAAGTAAAGCTTTGACCGGACCTGCCTCCTGAAAATATAGCGTTTTACGTTGGCGTGATTAACCCGTTCACCCCGGGAAGGGCCATTTGGCTCATTGACAAGCAACGTAAACGTCATATTTTTAGGAGGTAAATTCTGGTAGAACTTTGCATTGATTTCAGATATTTCAATGTAAGTTTATCATATAAAGTACGTTAGCTTGCATGTGATAACCCTGCGAAAAAAAAGCTTGCACAGGATTTGCCTGTTGTGCATACATAAATCCGGGCGTAGAAGGGTTAAAGATTACAAGGTTAGAAACTTTTTGGGGTGGAGTATTCCTGTTGACCTGTATATGGAAGTTACTCCCTTTTGGGGGAGAAAAACAGCAATTTTAATACAAAAGGGCTAGTTGTTGTGGAAGTCTTTGGAAACGATAGGTTAAGTGTGACAAGAAAAAGCATATCAGCATCTTCTTCTTTTTGCATTGCAAACATAATGTCCCAATCGTCTGTCTCTTCTTTAAAATGTCTTTAAAAAACCTACAAGACATTTTCAAAATGTTTTTCAAAACTTTGATCTTTTAAATTCTGATTGCACACGGATTGGAAGTTTGCAAGAAACACCTAGTTCTGAAAAGATTAACACCATTATTTAGTCGTAAGTTTTTCAAAATCTTGTATTTTTTCTAGGTTCAAGAATGAGTACAACAACGCCATTGAAGGAGTAATGTCTAATCTGGTTAAACATTCCGAACCAAACAAATTAGTTTTTGTTGGAGAACTTCTCAATGGTTGGACTTTTAGTCCAAAAATGGTATGAATTAATCGAAGCGCATGATGAAATTTGTTCTAGATTTGTTTTCTATTTGCACTTCCTGTCACTTAACATTCAAAATTTAATTTTTGTTTTTGGTTTCTTGAGGTCTGAATTAAGTTTTGGTTCGCGAATGAATTTGCTTTTGGGCTTGCATTTACATTTATTCGGTACGATTTTGTAAGCATATCGATGCCCAACATAAAGGCGCTGTAGTGGCTAGCATTTTGATTAAAGCTTTTCATGGGGTGGGTGCGAAGTTTTAAGACAAAATTTTGGAAAAATTCCAAGTACCGACGAGAGTGAACTAGCAGGCAACGACTACAAAGGGTTTTATACAAACAATTTAATTCACACTTTAACAAATGGTCAATTGGGTATGATGGAGTGTAAAATTTAAAGGACAAATTGTCAATGCTGCAATTTTATTTTAACAGTTTAGAAATTCTAACCCACCCTCGTCTCTAAAGCTTTAAGTGACTGGCCCCTAAGGTCATAAAAACGGAACCATTTAAAAAAGAATTGTTTTCAAACCACATTGTTTCTTGTGTTTGCACCAAAAACGAAAAACGAAGACTTTTGAAAACGCTGACAACAATTATCGTTGTAACCTTTATATCGTCGTCATATTTTAGCATCGTTTTCACGAGGCTTGTGTTTTCGCGAGGAACAGTGTTTCGATATAAAAATGGAGTAGTGTAAACGGGACCTAAAACCAACACAGTTTTCCATTTTTAGCATCGAAAGCGTATCAGACAGAATTACAGTACACACAGAAAGGGTAGAGTGTGCGAAGGCAAAAACCTATCAAACTAGAGATGTAAACGTATATGGCTAAGGGTAGTGCCTTTTACACAAAAACAGCAACGTTATCATCTAATTTGCTTGGTTTCTGTTTGGCTCATTAAAACGACGCAAACAAGAACTTAACTTTTGAGCATTCAATGTGCAGTATGTATGTGCATATCTTGAAACTATAGAACTGCTACTGGAGCCAATCGGAAATGCTTGTAGTGTATCCTTTAGTATTTTATTCTCAGTAGTAATTAGTATAACTCAATGCCCTGTAAAAATTGCTACATTATGAAACTGTAAAAACAATGGTTAAGTTAGTGCCTGTTTGTAAGAAGACAGCACCGTGATTAATCTTGAGGCTTTTGAAGTTAGAAGCACATTTCTGCTTTATATCTCAGAGGGTGCTATGCTGGTGAACTTGAAATAAGTACTCAATTTTTCTTAGGAAATGTTTGTTTATTATTTCAACGATATCTTCAGGATTTAAATGACAAATGTTTCATTCTAAGGAGAAAGAATGCATGTATTTCAGCCTGCAGGTCCTTAAAAGTGGAAGGCTCTACGGGATATGCGGGACTTTACTCGGGTATTAATTTTATTTAGGGATTTGCGGGATTTTACTCAGGTAAGAAGCTTCTCATGAAGTCAAATCATGCTTCAATTTTTCTTACAGGACCATCTTGTTTGCTTCTTACCTGGAGTGTTGGCATTAGGAAATCACAACGGATTGGATCCAAAACACATGAATCTGGCAAAAGATCTCTTGGAAACGTGCAACAGAATGTATACTGATATGCCAACAGGACTGAGTCCCGAAATTGTTTATTTCAATACGAACGATGGAAATGGTAAAGATATCATAGTAAAGGTAGGAAAATGGGAGAATATGGTATTTGATCTTACTGTGATGAGTTTATTTACATTTGGAGATTAGCCAATAACATCATACAATGTTTATCACATGATTGTAAATACGGCGAATTGATTGGCTAGTTGTAAAATGAAAACAAATCAACTTGTGAATGAAATGCAATTTCTCCTATGCTAAAGGTATGAAATTGCTTTGTTTAAATACAAACAATGGAAGTGGTAAAGATATCACAGTAGAAGTAGGGACATGGGAGAATAGTGTATTTGATGTTACTATATGATGAGTTTGTTTACATTTGGAGATTGGCCAATAACATCACATATTTTTTATCACATGATCATAAATACAGCAAATTGATTGGCTAGTTGTAAAATGAAAACAAATCAACTTATGAATGAAACTTCTCCTATGCTAGAGATAGGAAATTTCTTCGGCTTAGTCTCATTAAGTGTTTATAGTATCATTAATACTCCACTCCCTTGTATGAAGTGATATCCCCACTCAACTAAGACTACCATAACAATTCAATTAAGAACTGAACAAATTAGGGGGCTTATTTTTCCAATATTTTGTATAGGGGGGGGGGCTTATTTTTACAATATTTCATATATCTTTAAAGAATAAGGAGTTATTTATATTTCTGGACTGCTTTTTGTAAATATTTCATATTTCTAAAGACCCTAAACAGGGTTTGTGATTGGATAAAGTGGTAGAAGAAAATATGCATTGACCACATATGAGAATTAACTATACACTGTGATGTTTTCAGCAAATATACTTGAGTTTAAGTAGCCTAAACTTCCATTTTCATTTTTACTTTGCAGCCTGCGGACAGTCACAACCTTCTTCGTCCAGAAACTGTTGAATCAATGTTTGTCCTGAACCAATTAACTGGTGACAAAAAGTATCAAGAGCAAGGATGGAAAATTTTTGAGGCCTTTGAAAAATATACAAAAATCAAAGATGGTGGCTATTCAAGTATAAACAATGTTCTTGATCCAAGTAATCCTGATTTCAGAGACAAAATGGAGTCTTTTTTCTTGGGAGAAACTCTAAAATATTTGTTTCTTTTATTTGGTGATAAAACTCAAGTTGATTTAAACAATTATGTATTTAACACAGAAGCACATCTTTTACCAGTATGGAAGTAAATTATTATTACTGAATTAAAATTTTTACATGTGTCACTTTATGTTTCATGAATTGTTCATTGCTTTTGTCTTCTGAAGCTGAAAACAATACAGGAAAAGAGAATGGTCGGAACATTATGTCTCATAAAACACGAAAGGCCACCAATTAAAGTGCACTTGGTAAACCAATTCACATACAGCAAAAACCTGCATATAAGAAACACTTTTAAGAACCTCCAGGCTGATTTTTTAGAGAGAACAATAGATAAAACAATATATTGTTTTAGAAGCAATATCATATTGTTTTAGAAACAATATCATATTGTTTTAGAAACAATATCATATTGTTTTAGAAGCAATACTCCAGATGAAAAATCTGGTCTCTTATATGCAGGTTTTTACTGTAAGATAGGCACCAAAACTAAACAAAATACATGTAATTGATACCATGGGATTATTTGTGCAATTTGAATAGAATTTGAAGTTTAATTTTAGATGCGCTGGATTTAAATCCACTCATTCTCTTTACTCTTTTGAAGTTTCAACTTTCTTTAAATAACAAAAACTGAACAATTTTAACACAAAAACTGACACAACATTATTAATAAAATTTCAATTTGTTTCATCAAAATACGAAATAAATACAGTTTCAATTATAAGAGTTGGATCTCATGTTTGAGTCCCCATTTTGCTAAAAGTGACTATGTTCTGGAAATTTCTTCGTCTTTCAAGGCCTAAAGTTTTGGTGAAGTTCTGGCTTTATATCATAAACAAGTTCAAGAACACGATTGATCACTTCATTTTTGTTGCATTGGATCTTTCTTCCCATGGTGTCCAGTTGTTCACTGGTCTCTTGGTTTATTCTTGCTTGAAAGTCATCTTTGCCTTGTTGCTAAAAGATGAAGATGTACATAATTATATAAATGTTTTTACATTTATTTTACTTTTGGACCAAACATTTATCATGTCACTTTTTGTCATATTTTTGGTTCAAGATGCTTTTGTTGGAATTGTCAAGTGCCCCTTAAAGTTACAATTGAAAAAAAATTCAAAAATATATCCCTTTTCCTGTGGAATATTTGATTGATTAACTTTGTGGACTAGCTCTGGCAAAAGTGTCTGAGACTTCTTTGTATGAAGTTGTTAAAAGCATACATAGCCATAGGCATTTTGCATTTTTAAGGTCTGATCTTCACAAATGAAGTAATTTACATGAAATAAGAATCATCACAAAATTCCTTAAAATTTGAAAATTTTATGAATTAAACATTTTATTTACATTTCTTTGCTTTTCTTTGAACTTTCCTTCGCATTCCGCTCTATACTGTTCAATATCTGAAGCTGCCTCCTCTTTTGCCTGCTTTAGTCTTTTCGTTTTACCTGTATGAATGGCAAACAATTAAATTAAACACATCATAGACTAGACGTTTACATCAAACATGAAGCGAGTGGCTTTTGGTCTTAGAAGAGGCCTAGACCTAGAAAAGAAAAAGCAAAGCCTTCTTGATTTTCTAAACAACATTATTTTCTGCTATAATTAAGCCAATCACATACGCTTCCTTGCATCAGCAACCTTCTCGGCAGCTTTCTTCTCAGCTGCAAGCAATTGTTGTATGCCTTGAGACTGCGAAGCCATCTTCAAAGATCTTTTTTCAAAACGCCAAATTGTGATGCGAAGTTGAGAATCTCGAACCAAACCAAGTGACCTGCACTTGGCACCTGACAAAGCAATGTTTCAAACTGCGAAACTGCGAAGGTAAAATCTCCTTCCAAGTGGCAAACAGTGCTGCTGAAATTTATTGCAAACAACATTGAAATCCAATCCAAAAGTAAATAAAAATCTTTCTAAAATATAGAATCTATTATTTTGCTTACCAAATTTATTTCGCCACAAAATAAATACATTAGAGCTGTTGGAAATAAATTTAAAAATAGAAATTCAATGCGAGTGGCAGCACTAAATATTTTTTTCCTATTCCTGTCCCGCCCCAATTTCCAGAAAACTTTTGATGAAGCTGAGAGTGTGACCTGAAAGTCTGAAGAAGGATGACGAAGATTATTGCAAGAAAGTAACATCGATCCGTTGCGTTGCTGTAATCAAAAGCGTAGCAATTATGTCTAATAAACGCGGTTTTTATTTTGTTGAGTTAGGAATTATGTTAGTGATGCTTTTTACAAATGAATTGACAATTTTCGGACCATCCGAATGGCCCAGGCCCATCAAGGTTGGACTAATTTCAGTCGTACTTGGTATTTTATTTTTTGCTGAACAAGGAGAAAGATCAAATTTTAGAAACGTTTGTTTCAGAAAAAATCCTTCTCAAGGCTTTGTTGTTTCGTCTATTATAATGGTTACTTTGTGCTTAAAATTTATAAAGCTATTTGAGGAGGAGAGTGGAGGAGGGGGTGAACAGACCAAAAGAACAACGGCTGCACCCTCTATTTTCCAGATCTATGTACATTACACTGTTGCAATGTTTTTTGCAACAATTTTTTATGGAATCTTATACATTTTAAACATTGATATCACATTTATTGCCCCTGTTGTTATTTTGCTGTTGGGTTTTTTACAAGATCATTTTATAGACGTTGACTTCATTATACCATTTACTGCCATTGTGCTGTATTTCATCATATTTTCATCACTGAATAAGGCATGCCCACGTAGCTTTACGCTTGGAGAAGCTGCGATAATTTCTCAAGGAATCACATTTCTAATGATTGATTTCTCACTGTTGCTGTTTGTTAAATGTGGTTATGGCAAACTTTTGGAAACTTACAACATTTCTATTTTGGAAAATAGAAGTAAAGAAACAATGGTGTTGTCGGCTTTACTTGCATCATCATGCATCATATCAGTGTGTCTTGTGCCAATCTTGTATTGCTTATTGAAATATGGAAGGAATGATAACGACAGAATGGTCTACAGTGCAGCTTTTTATGTTGGAGGTTTCTTGAATACAGCTGCTATTTGTGTTCCATCAACTTATTTTGTACTGGCCACAAATCCATTATACTATTTCCAATCACTTATGAAAATAGAAAATATGGTGCTGGTATCCTACTGGTTATGTTTAATTGCTATTGCAATTGCTGTTGTCATATGGAATACTGAAAAAAATAAGACAGAAGATGGGTGCATCATCCCAAAGATAATAACGAGAAAGGCATTCCATTTTATTGCAATATTCATTTATGCCCCTGGTTTATATGTTGCTCCAGATTTTATAAAGCTTGCATCTGGTGTTGCTGTTGTTCTTTTGGTAATCTGCGAATACATGAGAATATTTAGGATTTATCCATTTGGCGATATTCTCAACAAGTACATGAAGTCGTTTGTTGACGAAAAAGACAGCGGTTTTGTGATTTTGACACATATTTATCTCTTGCTTGGTTTTTCAGTACCACTTTGGTTATTTTCTTTTAAATCCAAGCACAGCCTGAGTCCATTGTTGACACATGCTGGTTTGATATCACTCGGCATTGGGGATTCATTTGCATCCATAATTGGTTCACACTATGGTGTCCAAAAAATACCTGGAAGCCAGAAAACTGTGGTTGGATTCTTTGCTTGTTTTTGCAGCCAATTTGTTGCATCCATGGCTGTGATACTTTTGTATGATATCCAGATCAAATATCTACTTGTGTGCAAAGTACTTTTCATTGTTTTTTTTACAGCTGCTATTGAAGGGATAACATCACAAATTGACAACCTTGTACTGCCTCTAGTTTTTTGTTGCATTACGTTGATGACAATAGCATGAAATTGATTATTTTATAAAACATTTGTTGTTGTTGATTTTTAATTTGACTCACTCACTCATCGCAGACCAAATTATGACAAAAATCTTTGATTTCAATATACTCTGTGCTCATAGCTATACATTTAGGGTGAAATTTGTTTAAATTCAAAAATTTGTCACTTGAATATCATTCAAAATACTCATTGTTTTTCAGAAACAAGGAAATTTTCAATGATGGAGGCGTATCCAGGGGAAAATCTGACAATGCTCACAAAACAGGGGGCATGATTTTCAAACAATATCTATAGTACTGAGGCCCCCATAGGGGTTTCAGGTATCAGGTATTTCATGATAAATTTAGTGGGTATCAGGTATCTTTAATGATAATATAGAGGTATCAGGTATCTCAAATTTGAGAGGTGTCAGCCAATAAATTTCTAAACAGAAAATGCTTTGTTTTTGTGACAACATACTTTATAGAATGGCATGGCGAGTAATGCAGCAAGTGCCAATGAGTGTGTGTGTGAGATCTTGGGAGTGAGGCCAACAGACTATTTTACCGAATCATTTCCCGCGCTAAAATGATCGTATCATTTCCCGCCCTGATTTTATCATTTCCCTGTTGTGGTGTTGTATTCAGGGTAGATTTTAGACTACATAATATATAAGATTTTATCTGATCCTATGTTCCTCCATGTCACTGACACAAAAAATGGAAAGGTATTTCAAGTGCGATTGCATTACCCTGCTGTTGTCGATGTTATTGCAATTAATCTCGACTTACCCATTGGAATTACACAGTCTTTTCGCATTGTTGGTTGGTCATCTATTTTCTTAAATGAGAAGCGGATCTACCGATACATTGCAATTGAATTTGAAGAATCACCTTTCGTTCTGAACATTGACTATGTTCTGAAGCTAACCAAAACCAGATTGTTTCTGATGGCAGCAGTTTAAATGAGGGAATGGAGGCTACGGGACAGCCAAAGTGTTCGCCAGCAAAGTTCGCGAAATATGAGCAACGAAGGTAAGCCAGACCGGTCTGTTTGGTTACCAATGCCTGCTGCAACCAGAGGTGAAGAATGGATAGGTAATTGGTCCAGACAAGGTGGTCATTCTCAATGGGGATCTGGTATCCAAGCCTCTAAAAATGATTTTTAATTTATCGATAGTAGATGGAATCTTCCCAGATATTTGGAAAATTGCGAGAGTTACTCCAAAATTCGTAGTTGATAGAGAAACATTGAGAATGCTATTCTTACCAGGAAAGGTGTATGGTGGAGATTGGTGTTTTGTATGAAAAAAAAATGTTATTGGCTTTAGACGAGTGTGATATGGCAACTCAAACGCAGAGAGAACTGACGTCGACCAAAGAAGAAGAGCTGAGCTCCTGTCAATTTTAGACTTAATCAAAGTCAATTTCTGTTTAATCAGATTTTTAATCAATATTTTCAAATAAACCTCCACTGTGAAAAACAAGAAATAGACATTGAGAAATCTTGTGGTGATGGAAACAGAAGTAGCGGGGATGTTCTCTTAAAAACTATTAAAAATTTTGGTAGCGGGGATGTTCGACCGCCATGGGTGGCTTTTTTAATAGAGAACGGGGGTGTTTTTGAGATTCCAACTGAGAATGGGTATGTTTCTAATAAATTTACTTGAGAATAGGTTCATTTTTCGAAATTCTACCTTAAATTTTCTCGATCCGGATTTTGAGTACGATTTCATGTAAAATTAGACGAATTGATTCCATTGCAATTTGACTGTATAACAATGAAGATATATGTAAAACATCAAATATTTTTTTCTATATTGCTAAGAGGCCACAAAGGAGTAAGCAAATTAAAATACGGAATTACGTCCTGTGACAACAAAACAATTGAATTACGTAAATATAGCGTCCTCAATTTTCTTTACAGGTAGCCTATGATTATTTCTGTGGATCAAAACAAATAGATGCACAGAACGGAAGTGTGCTGGATCGATTGAAAATTAACGGATATAAAAGTGGCAAAACGCCAGGAGACTGGGCAATCTAAATATAGATACAGCTATTCCTTCAATCATATCGGAGGAACGCAAAGTTCATGTGATCACTTTCAAGGGAGAAGTCAAATCTCCGTGCTGCACAACTCAGTCAACAAATATGGCAGACAACAACAGTGATCCCATGGACTTGATTGTTTGATATTGGGCTTGTGTGCACTAAAGGTGTACATGCATTATTTGTTATTGTGTATGAAGAACTAAGAATTCTTTCTCATTGTTTTCTTCGTTGATGTTTCTTCCAAATCAATGGGTTCAAAATCATTGGTTGAAAGAACTTCAATTTATCTTTGCGCCATGATAAATGAGGCCCCCACAGGGGTTTCAGCTATCAGGTATTTCATGATAAATTTAGTGGGTATCATGTATAACCATATGGTATAACTAATGAAAATATAGAGGTATCAGGTATCTAAAATTTAAGAGGTATCCGCCAATGAATTTCTAAACAGAAAATGCTTTGTCTTGGCGGCAACACCATAGTCAATACTTTATCGAATGGCGTGGCCAGTAATGCAGCAAATGCCATTTAGTGCGTGTGTGAGGTCTTGGGAGTGAGGCCAACAGACTATTTTACCGAATACGAGGCTGAGTGTATCATTTCCCGTGTTGATCGTATCATTTCCTCTCCTTTTATTTTGTGCTCCTCCCCCGCTCCCCCGAGTCTGCACGCATGCTAATCATTTCCCTGTTGTGGTGTTATATTCAGGGTAGATTATAGACTACATAGAAGATTTTATCTTATCATATTTTCCCCCTTTTCACTGACACTCAGTCTTTTCGCATTGTTGGTTGGTCATCTATTTCCTTAAATGGAAAGTGGACCGACCGATACACTGCAGATCCTTGTTTTTCCCAGAACTTCTCTTCGTGATTTCGGGAATTGCTAAAACGGGTCCGACTATTCGCTTCAATTACTAGATATCACAAATGAGCTATTACATCAGGGAGCAGGCCTCGATGTGCAATTGAATTTGAAGAATCGCCTTTCACTCTGAAGTTAACAAAAACCAGATTGTTTCTGACGGCAACAGTTTAAATCAGGGAATGGAGGCTGTGGGACGGCCAAAGTGTTCGCCAGCAAAGTTTGCAAAGTATAAGCAACAAAGGTAAGTAACTCTCAGTGATCATTTTATGGTCTACTGGATTCGACAATTCAATGGGGCGGTTGAAAAAGACCATAAATGGATAAAAATTCGGAGCATGAGAAACTTCAAAGAGGATGAATTCCTGTCTGATGTCTCTGACATATATCGGGAGCATATGTTTCAACATGATATAAATACACTTGTCAATGATTGGTCAACCTTGTTATCTTTAATAGTAGAAAAACATGCTCCTCTAAGAGAAATGCGCGTTTCTGAAAAATATTGTCCCTGGATTGACAAAGACATTAAGGGCCTGATGATGACTAGAGATAGACTGAAAAAGCTGCTCTTAAAAGTAAGTCACCGATACTCATGGATTCATATAGACATGCTCGAAATAGGGTCAACTCTCTTAATATCCAGCTTAAATAGCATTATTTTTCTACGAAATATTCTGAATGTAAAGGGAACATGAAGGAATCTTGGAAAACAATCAAAGAACTTCTGAACAAATGATCAAAATCTTCCAACATTGATTGTATTAAGGATTCTGGCAATGCAATTGTTAACAAAAAAGACATTTCAAACACA
>JAYJMH010035188.1:0-16197 GCA_036873815.1 Phacellophora camtschatica
ATACGCCCAACAAACTCTCGAACACTGGGCAGCTGTATTTCCTGGGGCATAAGCTTGAAGGTATCAGCAATATTCCCAGCCAGTGTCCTGTCATGACTGAGAGAGAGAAACATGGTGTCAGGGGGGAGAGTGTGAGACAACAATCAGACACACTATTCTTTACGCTTGTTGTGTTTAGTTTCCAGACTTGAAGCTGAAATTGAGTTTAGGAGCAAATGTAATTCTGAAATTCCCCAGATCAGAGTCAGAACAGTGGGAAAACTCTGGAGCACAAAGACTTTCACCAGCTGCCTTTTCTCTTTCAGCAGCAAATATTTGTCCAATGGGAGGAAGAGGGAAATATAAATCCTGCTTTTGTTTCTCTGTTATTTAAAGGAATATTGTTCAGAATTGTTTGAAATTTGCTGTTAAAGTATTAATTGAATTATTTCCTTGTTTTATTTTTGTAATTTTCTTCTGTCCCAATTTCCATGCAAGAACGTAAAAGCAAAAACTTAAAAGTCACCAAATTAGATCAATTTAAAAACAGCAATTAAACAGTTTAAGAAGCTTCTACAAGTTAGAAACAATTCTTGGAAAAACTGCATATTGCAAATTCAACTCGAACTCTTTTGATAAACCCCATGGAAAGTAAAATTTCCAAAAAACGCCTTGTGCATCCGAAACAAATAGCAACAAACAAACAAACAAACAAACAAACAAATATCTACCTTTTCTATTTCCTTTGTTTTCCTCTGCAAATCCTCGGCCCAATCGTTATCTTTGCGACGGTTTGAAAACCCATTCTCATCCATATGGCTTTTTATATTCTTCACAAAATTCTTCAGCTCTTCTTTGTATTCTTCGTCCTTTTCTTGTACCAATCTTGCATAACTGACTTCAGATTTCCTGCTTTTCTGCAACTCACTAATAACTGTTGTCAATAAATTTATCCTAAAAAATAAAGCCATTACTTTAAAACAAGGTTCACCCCTCGAAAGGTAATATGGTCCATTGCTAAACAACGTAAACTGTCATATTTTACAGGAGGTAAGTACACGCAGAACTTATTTATTTGAATATTTCAACACAAGTTTATCGCTTGTAAGTTGGTTTGCTTGTGCTACCACCTGCAATGCAGTAATGAATCATATTTGTGCAGTGATAAAAGAAATTTTGTGCAATGATGAAAAATCATATCATTCAGAATTTATCCTTAAAGCCTGAAAAATCAACACTGAACTTAAATTAACTATTGAACTTAATTTCAGCCATTACTCTTAGGAAATGCCTTGTCTTCTTATTGAAACTTTGTTGCTAAAAAATGTTCACATTTAAATTTCATCAGTACATGCACTGTTTTTTTGAATATCCTGACCTGGTAACTTTTGATAACTCTTGTTAAAAATGGCGTTTTCCATATTACCCAACGATCTGAAGGGTGTGGCCACAACCAAATTTCTTGCGAAAACACATTTTTATGCCTTTTGTGCAATGATCCTTAAAATAAATACTGCTTTAAATAAAAGCCGAAACGGCTATATGGATACGTCCACAACATTTCATTGTATCGTCAATCCTGTATGCACATGTGAGTATTTGAAAAGAGCACAATTTCATGTAACTGGAAGCAGGCAAGAAAGTTTGCGTCTGCTTCATTTTTATAAAATAATACTTGTACACTACATGGAATTATATATGGAGGACTTGTATTCTTGGGGGGGGGGTATACGGGGGGCTTATATACGGAAACAAATCAACTCTTGAATGAAATGCAAATTCTCTCAAATGACAGCAAAAACAACAATTTTATCATAGCAATAATAATTCTATCATATAAACAAAAAATCATGGCACCAAATATGTCATAACAACGACAATGCTTAGTAATATAATAAAATAAGTAATTCAACGGACAATAATGTTCAAAATCTTATCAGCAAACAACCACCTGATTTTACACCCAGAGCCTGAATAGTAAAGTTAAAAAACATTGATTAGGTTAGGTCATCAAGCAAAATGAAAACAATCCTCTTAAAACAGCGCCATTTGCTCAATCCAATACCAGTTCCTAGTCAAAACTTAACATTTACTTTAAGTTAGTTTCTCAACATTCTATTTAAGAAAAAGCAAACATGGGCATACAAACACGGGGTATATTTAAGCAGCTAATTCAATAACAAAACACTAAAATGTCGTCAAAAATGCAAATAATGAAACAGAATTTTAAGGGTTTATTCGCAAATTTATAAGCAAAATTTTAACAGCATCCAAATCGTGCACTAAAAAAATCTTGAAATAAGTTGTTTTGCTTGTATTGCCGTCTGCAATTTTTCTGACTATATGAAAACAGATTTACCATAACTTAGCTTGAGAAAGCTTTTTGTGTGCATGCAATTTCGAAGTCAAAACTAGGATCTATTAATTCATGCACTGTAATCTCTACTTAGCGTACAGAAGTAATATTTAATTTTCGACATCAAATAAAATAACACAACTGCCTGATGACCATTTGTATGAGCTGTTTCTATTTGGTAGAAAAACGTATAATGAAATAGTTACAATATGATCTTTACGTGAGTTATCATTATGTATGCAAACTGATTATAGTAACTATGTCATTGTCTTTTCATGTCTAAATCAAATGACTTTTGACTACTATTACGTATGTATTGTCCCTGTCTTATGTTTGTATTGGCCATCCCCCGTCTTGTGTCCGTACTGTACATTCCGTTCATGCATAGTTGCTCTAATAGTCATACTGTCACAGTGCTGTATATTTGATTTTATTGTAAAGTGATAGTAAATTTATGATGTTGGATGGGTTGGTAATGGTAAATTTGTAGAGTGATGGTAAATTTTTGACTCAACTCGATAACGTTATGTTTCTAGCCTCCGCCTCAACAGTAAATTAATTTGTGATCATTTTTTTTGCGTCAAATGTATTTCAATCTTTTATTGTTATCTAAAGAAAAAAAGTCCAGGCACAAAATAGTTTTTTTTAACTTTAAAGTTTACAGTTGACATACTACACCGGGTGTTTAAAAAAATATCCCCATGTTTGCAAAGCTACTGTGGAGGAGTTTTGAATTTGATAATTCGGTTGTTGCTTGAATGCCGTAAAAAAGACTTTAATGTAAAGTTTGATACCCTGTTTGCCACAATCTACCCAATTAATCACTGAGTTATGCTCAAATAAACCACGGCTTTGGGGAAGCCTTTAAAGTTGTTTTTCCTTTAGTATGATCATAGTCATGACTATGGTATAATAGCTTAGGAATAACTTGGTAAATTTTTGCAAACAATGCAGCAAACTTCAAGTTGAAGCATGGGTTTTAAAACACGATTAATGTTGTTCGTACTAAGTGCTCTATACTGTGTCCTAGCTGCGCCTTCGCTGCGAGGCTTTTTATGTGCCTACGGAACACGATTAATGTTACCCTGTCTCTCTCTCTCGCGAGGTCGCTCCGGAGGCGCATAGAAGGCCTTGCAGCGAAGACGCAACTGTTTCACGAGATAAGACACAGTAAAGAGCATTTGTATGAACAACATTAATAGAAAGCCACTCAACGAAGGCGCAACTGATTCACAAGATAAGACACAGTAAAGAGCATTTGTACGAACAACATTAATAGAAAGTCACTCAACGAAGGCGCAACTAAAATTTGCTGCAAATATATGCAAAATTAATTATTGTCTATTCACAAAGGTATGGAAGTCGAAAGCTCAAAATTGTGTCTAAGCAAAAGCCAGATACATCTGAATGAAGTTAACTTTATGTTGTATTGAAATGGGCACTTGGCATGATAATGTTTATGTCATGCTTTTGAGAAATGGCTTCAAGAAATGTTTAAATTTTCTTTTGAGTTCAATTGAATGTCATTGCTTTGTTCCTTTTTATTTTTATTTCAAAACTCCACTGTTTGCACAACAAAAATCCTTGCCAAGAGGAGTTCGAGATAACGAGCATTAAAGATTTATAACTTTTTGTACATTTTAAGCAATCAATTTCCCCCTCAAGGATGTTATTGATGAATTAATTTTTTTTAAATAGATTATGAAATATTAATACTTTTCCATGATGTTTGCACGCTCGCTCTTTCTTTCTTGCTCTTCATTTTCGAATTTCTGATCAATCTCTTGGGACATCGTCCGGATCTAAAATAACAAAGAAAATTATAACATCAAAACAAAGCAAAGACGAAACGACTAATCACTAAAACATGAACTGAAAGTCGAAAGTCAATGCTTTTTGAAGCAAGGGCAGATTTTGTAACAATAGTGAAATCGATACGCCAATTTCAAATCGATTAGCCATTCAAAACAAAGCGAACATTCAACCCCAGCATAAAAGGGTTGAACTGTATTTAGTTAAAGCAGATTTAACTTATTACTGCTTGAAAGTATTCAGAACTCCCATGCAAATCAACTCAAGTGCACTGTAGCATGGATAATATTACACATGTACTTTAACATGGAGAATATTACATATGCACATGCTAATTTGATGTAAGGTTTGCCAATAGGAATATAGTAAATATTGATTTGGATGCTTGTTTGTTCACCCCCTGTTACTTCCTTGTTCTGTGATATTTTGTATTGTGTCATAATAACCTTCAGGGGAAAAATACGGAAAAACAAACCAAGCTTAGTAATATGCTTTTGATTGATTAGTCCAGTTTAACTATTGTGTTTCAATGCAATGAATTTCCACCTTGATGAGACCACTTGATGAGAAACTCAGACCCTGAATTATGACGAAAACAATAGGAAAATAAACAGCAGGTTAACTAAGAAAACAAACAGCAGGTTAATTAAGAAAGAACCATAGCCTGAGATGATAAACGAGCTGCTCAAAGGCATGATTTTGCTCTGTAACATAAATTCCAACCGGTTTGTTTTCACTATAAAAGAGGTATGTATTGGTCGCGTATTTTATATATACCCAAAAACCCAAAGTTCCAAAAACCCAAAACCAATCCCCCTTTGCAAGGCTGTAGCTTAAAATTTGTGAGACTAAAAACCTCAAATTGTACACAAAACGATGAACAAAAGGCAAACTTCGAGTTTGAGATATCATATAGTCCTCTCCAGCTACGTTTAACGGCCCAAAACGTGAAATTAAAATTGCCTCAATTCGTGAGCTTTTAAGTTAACTTGAAAAAAGTTATTTACTCTCAGTCCATGTTTTGACATTAAAACATTCTCCTTACTTTAATGGCGCTTTTGGAGTTTAAAATTTGAAAAGATTCATCGCTGAAACTTCCCAATTCGACATGTAGAAACAAGGAGAATATGGACAGAAAATAAATCCTCACTTATGCCATTTATGCTCAAGCAATAAATTTAACAGAATCTTTCTTTACATTGAGCAACATTGCTGCCAAATCTACATTCGTATACATGCTGCCTCTGCTTGAGTTTAATTGCCATCAAGTAATTAGTACAAGGATTATGATTACAGTGGAACCCAGCAATCTCAAAATTTTAAGGGGGCTGAAAATGTATTTATGGCAGCTATTTTTCGAGAGGCTAAATCAATCCTGAAAGCTCTCGAAGAGATATACAGAGCAGTTCGAGTTAACCAAGAGTTTGAGCTATGCGAGTTTAAGTTAGAGAAGTTCAAAACTACCAAAAAACAATAACATAAAGTTAACACACGCATATAAGAAACTTGATTTTTCAGTTTAGGCTAAGCAGTTTCTAATCTATTAGATTCCAAATGAGTTTCCAGGGTTTGAGTTTCTTATTTGAAAAATTACTAAATTGGTTGCAAATGTTATGTAAAACTTCAAAACATCAAACAAAAAAATGGGAATGATAATGTATGTGTATAGAAATGAAAATTCGACAGTACATTGGTAAAATTTGGTTTGGGAATATAATATTATTATATATATTAGTATAAACTAGTATATCTAATATTATTAGAATTAGATATACTAAAAATATAACATTATTAGTATATCTATCAAATGCAGGATGCAGTCATTATTTAAAACATTCTCCATTTCTATATGTCCCTTTACATAAGAAACTGTTTTTCCAGTTGTAGACTAAGGTCAGTTTCTTGTCTATGGTTCATTTTTCCAAAATCCTCAGGTTAAAGTTTCTTCAATTTAGTTCCTTTTATGTTTCTTTTACGGGTGTTTAATGTAAACACAAATATATACAGCCAAATACACCATGAGTTTCAAATACAGTTGTTATTTCCAACTCTCAAGGGAAATAAAAATTTGTTTGAGCTAGCGAGTATAGAGATAACCGAAGCTAAATCATCTCTGAAGGATCTCGAGAGCAGTTCGAGTTAACCAGGTGCGCTGGGTTAAGCGAGTTTGAGATAGCGTGGATAAAGAGAATCAACGGATATAAACGTGGCTAGTGCCACATCTATAAACAGGTAGCAAATCAAATTGAAAGGCTCGTTTGTCATTGGAAAGTCCATGGTGGATATTTGTTCAATTGATGTGCAATTTGAATATAGTTTGAAGTTATTTTCAGATGAGCTGGATTTATGTCCATTCTGTAATTAAAAAAATGTTTACATAAACCAAACAGAGGAACTCACACTCTTTTTAGCATCAAGTTCTGTCTGATGATTCAGCTGTCTGAGATCCTGCATCCCGACATCTACTGTGTTGTTTTGTTTATTTAGCTGCTGCATGACGTCATTTAGTTTCTCAGTAATTGCTTGAAATTTCTTATTCGCTTGCTCGTTGCTTTGTCTTAGTCTTAACACTTCCTCCTCGAGCTTCCCAATGTTCCGTTCGACCTGTATCCCTCTGTTCATTACTTGTCTATATTGATTTTCCATATGTGATTCCGTTTGTTTTGTCTGTTTAGCAAGTGATTCCTAATTAAAAGTAGAAGCAAGCAATGATATTAATGCCGATGTCTGTTTGAAAAGCATCCTAGCGATAGCTTAACTCATTAAGAAATCACCAGCAGTAACCGTGACAACCACGACCTATACTGGCGCTACACCAGTCGTTTTGTAGACTTGCTCCAAGTCTATTTCGTTTCGATAATCAGTAAAAAATAAAAAATATCCCTGAGGTCTTCTCCTCCAAAGGGTATTTTCCTCCGCAGGTTTATGCTACCCAAGTAAAAAAAAGCCTTTATGGCATTTATATCTGTTAATTGATAAAAATTCGAACGTGATAGTATTAAGATAAGCTTACAGTAGAATCTCTTTCATATTCTATACGATCCTCCAACCTTGCTAACCGCTCCCCGAATTGCTGGCACATGTTCGAAGCAACCCTGATGTTTTCAGCAAGAACAACATTCTCCTGTCTGCAAAGCACGGTGTTTTCATAATTTTTGGACACGTTGACCCGCAGTTTATTTTGCGTTGTTGCCAGCTGATCGAGTGTCGATTTGATCCAACTGCTTTCCTTTGGAAGTGCAACTCTTCTCTCTTGATCAGAAATATTGTAACTCATGTAAGGACGATCGAGTCTTCTCATTTTGTGGAAATTTTATCCAACTCTAAAATACGAATGAAGGTGTGATATATTAAGGCATACTTTTCCGTTGTCACATAAAAGGGGTCAATTTTGCTCCGTTTTGTTGGTTTTGCGTTGAGATTAATGCAGTATGGAAAACATCAAGTTAAAATTTTTTCAAAACAAAACAACATTTTGTCAACAAAAAAAGCCAGATCCGAAAATGACAAAGAAATTTATCACCTTTAAGCATTATCATGTTTTCCGAGTCCTGAATTTACTATTTTATGAAATCCTCCATTGTTCTTGTCAACCGAATGTATACATATATACTGAAACTAATGATGCGATTTGTCATTCTGAACATAGTCAACATAAGTTGTTCCAGTGTCCCTGCACCCTTGAAGGTTACACATCATGGGTAAAGGGACATACTCACATATCACGGGTGCATGGACACAGAGAAGAATAACAACTCACACACACTAACATATCATGGGTACATGGACACAGGGAAGAATAACAACTCACACACACTGACACATCACGGGTACATGAACACAGGGAAGAATAACAACTCACACACACTAACATATCATGGGTACATGAACACAGGGAAGAATAACAACTCACACACACTAACATATCATGGGTACATGGACACAGGGAAGAATAACAACTCTCACACACTAACATATCATGGGTACATGGACACAGGGAAGAATAACAACTCACACACACTGACACACCACAGGTACATGGACACAGAGAAGAATACCAACTCACGTTTCTTAAGGCCCATGCTCTGAATGACAGATTTCACACCTTTTAACGTAAACAAGCAAATCACAATGAACAAAACCACAAAGTTTTGTTTTCCATGTTATTCTAATTCGACAGAGTGCATTCATTGGTGTAGAATATATTGTTTCAATCAACAATCACATTGTTAATATGTATCAGATCTAAATACTTTGTCACAAGATCTACCCGTGCTATGGCTATTTTGACAAGCAAGAAAGCATTTCGTAAAAGAAAAGATTTTGGTCCTGCACGTAACAACATACAGTTTGCTATTTGAAAGGCTAGATTTCACACCTCTGAGTGCAGTCAATCAAATCAAAATAAACACGGAAAGCAAAGCTTTATGGTTTTGTTTATCGTGGCTTTCTTGCCTTTGTTAAAATGTGTGAATCGATTATTAGGGTGATAAATTGCATTGTTGTGGTGTGTTCTTACAACATGCTTTCTTGATTGTCAGATCTTAGAAATTTCTTTCACAATATCTACCTGTGCTATACTGACATGGAAATAAAAATCTTTGAATCAAGTTCTACAGAATTTACACTGCTATGGTGACATCTATAAATCCAATTTCCCAAGCATTGTTTCGTTGTTTCGTACAGTCCGCGATTATAATTGTTTTATCCACATTCGACAATAAATCCCTTGCACTTTTAACTTGAGTCTACATAATTGAAAAGTGTGTATAGTTGATAGCCCTTTGAAAGCATTGTACTCGTGATGAAGCACCTGTCAGTGTTTTCATCGAAGCGGTATGTGATCATCATAACAAATCGATTCAACACAACAAAGCACATTCAATACAATAAGAGCGGGTGCGATTCAAAAAACGTATTTTGAGAATCTGTTAATGAAAGTTTTGATTTACAATAACATAAAAATAAAACGATTCTGCATCTTAATTAAAAAAAATTTCTCGCCTAGTTTAATTATTCTCTCAACTTAATTATATTCAAAATTACTCTCTCAGTTTTGCCCACAACCTATAAAAGAGCCCGACAAGTTAAAAACTGGTTTTTGACAATTAGCCTGTTTGGTTTCTTAATATTTAGGCAAGTTAGATAGAGTTGGGCTTATGTGTACTTCCAATGATGTGATTAGAAAAGACATAGCAATACTCATTTTGCAAAAATACACCTGCGGTTTCGATGATTTCTTATAAGATAAGCCATTTCGCCATATTGGATTTCATATTGGCGGGTTCTTACTGTATACTGTATACATGTTTTTTGTGTGAGAAACCTAGCTAAGGTTTGACAAATGAAAGCTTCTAATTTTTGGACGATTTTTGACCAAATTTCGCCAGTAAAATTTTTTTAAAGTTTCTTAATCGTGTATGAAAAAATTCCATTTTTAGTACTATGTATATGAACCAATTCTGTTTTTATACCATTCTTTTTTTACAACAAACCATTAACAAAAATTGGGTATGTATTATACAGGATATATATACACAATATTCGCTGAATTAATCATCTGACATTATGTCCACTCCATTAATATAGTTTTTTAGAGATTTTTATTCACTAGTAAAAGTTTCTTAAATTTTCGTGGATTTCACAGTTGAGATTCTTATAAAATGGTTTCCTATAAAAAAAACCGTGTATACTTTGTTTTATAAGAACAACCTTTATAAGAAACAGTAGGCTGAGGTTCGAAGCAAATTGTTTTTCAATTATTAAAACATTTCACTGTATCTTTAATGAACAGATTTGAAGCCAAAATTGAACAAGCAGTCAGATTCCATCGCCGCCAAATTGTTCAATGAACAAAGATTTGAAGCCAAAATTGAACAAGCAGTCAGATTCCATCGCCGCCAAATTGTTCATTTAGTCTTTTTGGCGCCAATCTTCTGAACCGCCAAAATTCTCACCATGTAATAAAAAATATTATCTTTAATGAGAAAAGAATGAAAGGAGATATCTTCTTGATATTCTTACGTGTAAATACTGAGTTATTGCTTTGCAGATAAAACTCGAGTTTGACAAAGAAGCGTCGAGCTTGTATGTTACATTATTCGGTGCTGAGGGTATTTTGCCAAGAGACAACGGAGCTCCAAGAAATCCTTACGTCAAATTGTACTTCTTGCCTGATCGAAGGTATTGGTCATAGTATTTCTTTGATGTGATTGATGTTCAATGGAAGCTTTACTCCGTTAAAAAATGAAATTGAAATTTTAAACTAAGGATCAGCCAGTGCTTTAAGGAAAAAAAAAGAAAAAATATTAAATTGTCAGATTGAGATTTTTACTAATTAGAATTTCTTGACTCAAACCATACCAGTAAAAAGTTTTTAGTTAATTATTTAATTAAATTGATAAATCAATAACAAATTTTACCAACATAATATTTATGAAATTTGTATATATTCACCCTTGGTATTTTTAAATCAAGTTTTAAAGATTCTTTTATATTTCATCAATATGCTGGCTTTGTTTCTCTTTAATTAAGAACATTTCATTGCTGTTTGATAAACTAATTTCCCCAAAAGACCAATGATTTAAATTTTCAAGCGTTAAAAGTTTTCAAAATGCAATATTTGTAGTTCCTAGCTATTCATAATTTTTAAGATTTACATTGTTTTAAATTTTAGCTAGATTTCTTTTCATTGAAAAAAGAAATTGATTTATTAACGAAATATAAATATTAATTGTTTGTCATAAACTAAACTAACAAAATAATAAAATTGATAATGTTGTGAATAAAGTACCTGCTGCGACGAATTTCTTTAGCCTACAAAGCAAGCGACGTACCAAGACCGCACTGCGTACATTATCGCCAAGATGGAATCTAACTTTCATGTATAGTGTAAAACATCAAAAGGTAATTATTCGCATAAGAATTATAATTATTTTAATTATCTCAGAAACTTTCTTAAAGTGTGGAAAATATACCCAACTCTACTAGTGTTTAATTTTGTTTAACCTCAATTTAAAATATAATTTTGGAATTATTATTTTCATTGATTTGTTTTTTATCAATCAATTTTAAAAATTAATTAATTCTTATCATTATTATTATTCTAGTCATTTAATGAATAGATTATTCACTTTTATCAGTATAAACCCGTAATTTTTTGTGTATTTACATGAAATTAATTTGTATCGCAAAAGTTTATTTAAAGATCTCGATGAGTTTGATTATCTTTTTAGAATAGATATTTTAAACTGAAACTGTCAATATTTTCATAATATTACTGTTTAAAATATAAAAAAATTAACTATTTTGTGATCATTTTGAAAGTGATACACTCTCATCATCATCTAATCGAGCTTGCTAAGTTCGTTTGTTTGGTTGGTAAGTTTGGAAGTTTCCGTTGTTATTTTGTAAATTCACATGTTAAGTTTGTAAATTTCCGTTGTAATTTTGTAAATTCAAATGGTAAGTTTGTAAATTTCTGTTGTAATTTTGTAAATTCACATGGTAAGTTTGTAAATTTCTGTTGTAATTTTGTAAATTTATATGGCAAGTTTGTAAGCCTCCGTTGTAATTCTGTAAATTCACATGGTAAGTTTGTAAATTTCCGTTGTAATTTTATAAATTCACATGGTAAGTTTTGTAAATTTCTGTTGTAATTTTGTAAATTTATGTGGCAAGTTTGTAAGCCTCCGTTGTAATTTTGTAAATTCACATGGTAAGTTTGTAAATTTCCGTTGTAATTTTGTAAATTCACATGGTAAGTTTGTAAATTTCCGTTGTAATTTTGTAAATTCATATGTTAAGTTTGTAAGTTTCCGTTGTAATTTTGTAAATTCACATGTTAGGTTTGTAAGTTTTCCTTGTAATTTTGTAAATGCACATGGTAAATTTGGAAGTTCCAATGGAAAGTTTATAAGTTTACGTGGTAAGTTTGTAGGCTCACATGGTAAGTTTCTAAGTTTCAAGTTGTAAGTCCCAGGCCTTGACGATACACGAGTGTATTGGTTATTTAATTGAAACTCCTAGTCTTGCCGCACTTCTTATGATATAGACATTCTCGATCGTGTATTTAAATTTAACACATGCGAATTATTCTTATTGCTCCAGCCTTTTTGTCAATTATTCATTTCAGACCAATAAATCTTTTACATAAATTTTTCATTAGCTTGTTGATCGCTCTTTGGAATTCACAATTTGGGATTACGAGAGATTGGAACCAAATGAATTTCTTGGAGAAATAATCATAGACATGCATGATGCTTGTCTGGATGGTCTGTCTCATTGGTATCCTTTGAATATTCATAACTACGAAACACCACTCCCATCACCCACACCAATGACGTCACCAAGGGGATCGTTTAGAGAAAGTTCAAGGGATAGAGGTGATATTGTTAATTCTCTACATTTATATACAAATTCGGCGAGGAAAAATATGTTGGTTCATACATGCATAATACTGCGTGTGTTTTTTTATCTGACCACATATTCACATTGTAATTCCATTTGTTGTTTTTTGGAATGAAAGAGAGATTTTGGAATTTTGGGGGTTTCGGGCGAGAGCAGAGGTTGTGTTCAGGGCTGGAACCTGAGATCTGATGATTGAAAGTTTGTCGTGTTCAACACGAGTTATCTTTGTGCAACTGTTTTGAACTTTTAGAAATGATTACTGTTTTTTAAAATTGAGTATTTTTCGGATGAGTTTTATGACGGATTTCCACAGCACTAGGTCACCTAGTTCGCGCGAATTGATATTCGCAGTTGACCGTGCTCAAAAATCTTTATAAAGCTTCATCGAAAAATGTTCAACTGCGTGACCTCTTATTTATACTTAGCGAAAAGTATAATCGAGTTAAGCTTTTTACCGTTGGCTTCGACGAACAAATTTTTCACCAATAACTGTATGTCGGTATTTCTTTCATCGTGTAAACAGGGTCTTAGACAATCAATCACATGGAACAAAATTGGAAGCATAATTAACAGCATTTTTCCTCATGTACGATTTTGTAAACGAAAGGCTGCTTAGAAAATTCTTCTTCAAGCGGCAACTGTTTTTTTTTACTCTCATATATTTTTGTTACCATTTGCAAGAACAAAGTCGCCTAGAATTAAAATCCGCTTGACGTAGATTCTGAATTCACAGAAGACACATATATACTGACGAATTAATTTTCTCTAGCTTCATCAGTGAGGAATCTGCCACCGGTGGAACAGAAGTACGAAACTCCAACAGCTTCTCCAGGTATTGCGCAATAAAATTTTCCTTCGTTTGGAATGCTGCTGTGGAGGTTTTAGTTTTGATAATTCTGTTTTTGCTTGAATTTGATAAAAGACGCTTCAATTTATAGTTTGATACTTTGTTAACCAAAATCAAGCCAATAACCACTGAGTCCACGAAACCAAAAGTAGAGGAGTTTTGCTGCTGTTAAAATCGGCCTAAAATTAATTTTACATTGTAAATTAAATTGGAGAAGATTAACACTTCATTCTATCAATTTAATTTAAGAAATTTAGTAACGGGAATTTTTCAAAGTTTTATACCGAAAAGTGCCAATTGTGTTTTGGAGATTTGTTAGTTGGCCGTTTTTTTCGGTAAAGAGCATGGAAGATTATTTCCACTAACGTACATTGTGATAATTAAGTAAACCGTTTATTTATTTCAACAGTTACAATTTTGATATCAGCACTATGACCTAATGTTCATAAAAAGATATGTCAAATGATAAGGTCCATTCAACTTAGAATGACAGGTTGATTATGTTAAGTTAAGTGGTTTGCCTTTCGTATTATTTTGATTTGTAATACTCTTATTCATTTAAATTTTCAGGTTTGTCCCAAGACAGTGATGGTATGCACACTCCTTCGTCGAACGAATCTCCAAGTTTACTCCAAAGATTGCCTTTTCATCATTCAGGCAGTAGAACCCCTCAAGGGAGTCTTACGCCCCGTGGAAGTTTGACGCCAACGGGAAATTTTACTCCCAGTGGAAGCATAACACCTACTTCTGTGTCTTCAAGGGGTCTTAGTCCATCATACTCTCAACATGGCGGTTTACAAGTAGACAATCTAGGTATTAGGCCTATCCATAGTATTGCGAATGCTCTTCCATCAAAGACACTTGTGACGCAATCTCATTCATCACCAGTTGCGTCATCATACGAATCAAGTTTAGATTCAAACACTTTATCTCGAAAAAGCTCGATGGATTCTGGCAACACTTCTGACCCTACTTCGACAAGTACTTCAGGAAGTGTAGCTGGCAGTTCACAAGCTGAACACAAACCAGGCTCGTTCCTTCAGAGAGCTACTAAATTTTTTCAGCAGCAATTCCAACTGGATGTAAAGCTTCCCAGCGAAAAAACAACAGCAACAAACGTGTCTACAGCTGTTACGGCAATTTCTTCTACAGCGAACCCAGCAACAACAGCACAGGACCATTTGAGGCAAATACAACCAGCTGCAAACGGGCAAAGTCCGACAATGAATAATCAAATTGCAATGTCAACTTTACATCAACAGCAACAGCAACACCATCAGCAGCAACAACAACAACAACAACAACAACAACAGCAGCAACAGCAACAGCAACACCAGCAAGCGATTCAGCAGAAAGGAATTTCAATGTACAGACAAATGCCAGTAATCACGAGAGATCAACTTGGTAGTCAAGGTTACCAGGGAGGGGGTACGCCATCGCGGTCAGGAACCCAGAATTATTTGCAACCGCCAAACCATAGAGGGCAAAGGAAAATTTCAGAACCCAAACTGTTAAATAAAAACGTTGCAGATAGCAGTCATGACCCCCGGAGGCGTGTAAGTACCGGAACAAGAGGGAAACCGATGTCGCCTGCGGATATGGGGAGAGTTTCTCCCAGGCGGCAGAGAATACTACCAAGTACAGCTGGGCGACAACCTATTGGTGAGTTTTTTTAGCGAATATTTTGCACCGTGATTGCTTTTACCATATTTACAACATGCATTTTTTGCATGGCATACTGCATGAATGATGACATAATTGTGTGCATAAAGGTTGTTGATCTAATTTTTCATAGGTCAAAATTTACTTAGCAATCGAGAAAAGCGAATATATTTTTATTTAAATAATTCATAGAGCATTGCTAGCGTAAATCATACCCTAACATAAAGGTCAGACGTCACTTTGGTCAATAAAGACTTATAAGGTGTTCTTTTGAATTAAATCGTAATTCTGTCCGTCTGACACATGATTATTTCATACTGTAATGGCGTGCTAAAACCCATTTTAGCTAATATCATTGCTACTTAAAATTAAAACATAGCAAACTATCTGGAGTGACCATTTTTTTTCTTTAGTGTAGGTAGGTCCCAGACCCTTGTCTGTATTGTTATTTGTATTTGTAATAATTCTAACGTTACCTCCAGCCTAACATTTAACGTTTTTATGCATGCATAGCAAGAAGAGAAGTTGTCGTCAGTGGTTCGTAGTTCCATAGCTGTTATTCGAGACTTCGCAAGTCTACATAGCTGTTATTCGAGACTTCGCAAGTCTACATATGTATTCATTTATTCGAGATTCTGCATGCTTAAAAATTCAAATTGTCTCTCTCGAACTTTTTGAATCTGTATTATCTTAGATGGTATAGAACCGGACCGGTATGTTACATTAGCATGATTAACGTTTGTGAGTCCTACATGAAATAATCATCTTCCGGACGAACAGAATGACGACCAAATTCAAAACAGTCCCATAATCATTTAGCCAGACAACTGGACTTGGATGCGCCAGCTTTTTTGCGTACATGGTTTGCGCTTTTAAGCCGGAATTTCACCCTTTAACCCCGGAAAGAGACATACGGCCTATTGACAAACAACGTAATACGTCATATGCGGGTAGAGCTTTGTATTAATGTAAGGTATTTCAACGTTAGTTTATCATATAAGTTAAAGAGGCATCAACGCAAAAAAAATGGACAATGTCAAAAACTTTCATTGCTTATTTTGGTGTGAGATTTAGACATAAAAAACAATTATAGCAAGTTTCATTTTTGTTTGACACACAACGGGGGCAGAAA
>JAYJMH010035199.1:0-16194 GCA_036873815.1 Phacellophora camtschatica
TAGGGTAGGGTAGGGTAGGGTAGGGTAGGGTAGGGTAGGGTAGGGTAGGGTAGGGTAGGGTAGGGTAGGGTAGGGTAGGGTAAGGTAGGGTAGGGTAGGGTAGGGCAGGGTAGGGTAGGGTAGGGTAAGGTAGGGTAGCGTAGTTAATAAACCATTTACTATTGTGACAAAAAGACAAAGCTAAAGTCAAAGGTAAAATGGATAGAAAATAAAAATATTTGCTGACTTTCTCACAATAAAGTCAAAATATACGTACAGAGAAAACAAATGTAAAACTGTCTGTACAATAAAAGTAGAAACATATAAATCACCTCTAATTGTTCTTTGGCAGCTCTCAGTTCCTGTGATTGTTTTTTCGAATTATCTGTTTTTTCCTAGAAAACGAAAAGATGCAAATGAAAGCTGTGTAACATATTTCTAAACCGTATATTTAAGGCAATGTTCACACTGCTCTGTATTCATTTCTATTCGCTTTTCTTGATAAAAACACTGCTCGTTCACACTACTGCTCCGTTTTCAGATGAATACGCTATGGATACAATAAGCATTTACACTGCTCCAGCAAAAATTTATTGTTCGTATTGAAATGTCTCCGTTTTCGGTGTTCACACTGAAAATGGAGCGTATTCAAAACGCATCATTTTCAAATTTATCCGTATTTATCAGCGTATTCGTAAAGCTCCGTTTTCATAGTGGAGCACTGTGAACGCAAGACGAAAACGGAAATGTTTTGCTTCGTGTTCGTATGAATATGGAGCAGTGTGAATGGGGCCTGAGTTTCTCTGGATCACAGAGGTGATAAGGCAAGTATTATAACAACGAAAATCCCCTAGGTAAGTATCATAACAACAAATGTCAAATGTCAAAAAGAAATCCACAAATGTGAAACAAATTAAAAAAAGGATTAAAAAAGCAACTGACGGAAAATATAAACGTTTGGCATCTCACCTTTTTGAGTCTTTCTTGATACTGTATAACATGCTTTCGCTGAAAAAGCATCAAATTACACATAAAAATACTTCATGGTTAAATAATGACTTCATAAAATTCAATTTGATCTGAAATTATTCGCCAACAATTCAGGCATATATGTAAGGTTTTGAAAACTTCACTGAAGTAGTAATTGCCAAATTGTGTTGAAAAAAAAGGAAAGTTGCGCTTTTTCCATGCAGACGTAAAATTATAAACACCTTCCTTCGTAGAAATAAAGTTATTTTTTTTTAATCACAATAAGAACAAAATTAATTTTTTTAATTTTCGAGATAATAACCCAATTTATTTTAAATAAAATAGCAAAAAATAGAGAAAAAAATATGTAAGTTTAACGTTTGTTGATTTTAAATTAGTTCATCAATATATTTTTCAATAATACTTACTTGCTCATTTAGTTGATTT
Organism: Phacellophora camtschatica; assembly: GCA_036873815.1. Lineage (NCBI taxonomy): Eukaryota > Metazoa > Cnidaria > Scyphozoa > Semaeostomeae > Ulmaridae > Phacellophora > Phacellophora camtschatica. Next base: position 1,396 of record JAYJMH010035199.1, read on the forward strand.
GTTAATTGTTGGTTTGATCTTTTGTAAGACTGCAAATTGTCTTCTAATTCACTATTTCGTTTCTAAAAATATCAAATATTTACTTAACAAATCATTATCACGAACGACAAATAAACAATAAATAAACCTTTGATATGTTGTAGTTAACAATAAACAAATGAAAATTAAACAAATAAATATTTAAAAAATAAATATTCAAATAACTAAACATTGTAATAAGTAAATAAATAAATAATGAAGAATACCTGGAGCACAACCAATTCCTTCATTATTTGTTCATCAGCATTTATGAGGGTATCCTAAAATTGAAAAATTCAAGAACATTAAAAGTTAATTTTTATACAACAGAGGGGCATTTTGTGAAAAAATAGTAGTTTCAAAGATGCTGAGCTTCAATGTTTGCGATAATTTATTTAAACTAAGTGCTTGTACTTGTACATACACTAAGCAGCTGTTTAACTCAAATGAAATTCAAAAATATTTTTTTGCTTCAACACAAACTTGGATTTGTTAAAAATAAATGCAAAACAATAACAACATACATTTGTGATCAGACCATTCAGTTGATTGGACTAAAAAACAAAATCAAATTAATCAATTAAACAAAGAAAATTTATCACCTGAGATTGATAAATTCAATTATATACAGGGTGTTCAAAATATACATTTTATTGGTTTTGCAACTTTTTACAAAAACTTGAGTACAAATCCTTATGTGAATGCTTACCAGCAATAGAAAACCTGATAACTAACAAACAACTTGAGACCTCATTTTGGGAAAAGTAAGTGTATGAGCGGAGATATTGTCGATAGTGAACAGGTTAAAAAACAAAAAAAAAAGAGCAGTTCGTCATTGAAAAGATTTTAGGCCTTGCATCCTTTCAGAATTGCACACATTCAATTCTTGTGTAATCGGGCAAAAAATCCCTACATTTATCTGTCTGGTCATTGTCTCCTCCAAAATCATATAAAATGTCATTGACTTTGAGTTGTTCCTATCAAAACTGTCAAAGTGAGGAAGGTCCTTAAAATCTTGAACTGTGCAAAATTCAACAAATTCTTGAATTCTTGCATTTCAAACAAGCGGGAAAATTCCAATATTTCCTCTGCTAGATTTGCGTTTACGTTCAATGAGGTCTGAAATTGTTCGTTAGTTATCAGGCTATCTATTGCAAGTAAACATAACGAGTTTTATATTCTAATGTCTGCATAAAGTTGCAAAACCAATGTAAAGGTTTTTTTGGACACCCGGGTTATACAATATAAAATATTAACGAAATTAATATAAATAATATAACAACGATACCCGGGTTATACCTTAATATTAACAAAATTAAGGAAACTAGTTTCGAGACTTTTCATGAGTATTAAAAAAGCAAGCATTAAGCTTAAGAAACAATAATTTTTGCTTAATATAGCTTAATATTTCTATGTTTTATATAATTCATAAAACATACAATAGAACTACATGTTTTACTCACAATTTGTTTTATTTTCTCAGCTGGAGAAAATTCCCTTGAAAAGAAAATCATCACATTATAAAAACTAATTTTAATAGATAACCATCAACGAATCACAACTAAAATGAAAACCTAAAAAAATATATCGATTTTCCTCAAGACAAATAAAAATGAAATGAATTTATGAATCATTAGCAGTTTTATGGACGTTCAATCATCAAACGCAATAAATCTCGGGAAAAGCCCCCTGCCGCCATCTTTTTCGGAATGGTCTGTTGGGAGCCTCATGAAAGAGCAACTGAAGCCCAGCCTATATGGAATGAAAAGCGACAAATTCATTGTTGCCAAAGATACCACATACGGGATGCTTTCGAGATCAGTCAAAAAAATATCAGAAACATTGGCTACAAGTTATGGCAATAAGCGGGAAGGAGGCAGAGAAAAGAAGATTTGCTATTTTGTTGAAATGATGACATTGTTACGAAACAAGGTTTTGGTAACGCGAGTTGCAAGGACAGTAGACACGACAATTTCCACATGACCTCAAAGCTTCCTTTTTGACTGTGTCACACGGAAATAAAAAAAGGTGAAAAAAATGCAAACTCTCTGTAATTCAAAGCAAACATAGAATCACATTATAATAAGTATTTTATTGATAAAGAATTTTAAAGAAAAATTGCCAACTTTTGACAGTCAAAAAGTGTGAGATTATAAGTATATATTTTGTTTTAAAAAGGTGTGAGATTAAGGAAAAGGTGTGAGATTCTGGAAACCCCTATTTCTAAGTGAATATGTGCTTTGTGGTGTTAAATGTGGAAATCTTACTTTCAACACAATGTTCTCTGTGAGCAACAACAACAACAACAGATTCATCAGTTCTATTTGGGCTATGGACTAACAATACAAACCAACAGTAATGGATCCATTCCATCCATTGATAGCATGTAGCTAATTTAAGCTCCTTAATATCTAAACCCATTTGGTTTGATCGTGACTAAGATTTTTTATATTAGTTCTGTGATTTTGGCTCTCTTGGCACAAAATTTTGAGATGTTCAATTTTCATTTTTGGCATGAGATTCTTTAGCATTAGCCTGAGACCAGGAAATTTAGAGAAAATTCTGGAAAATATGTAAAAAAGAACTGCTTGGATTAACTTACACACTCTCTATGCTAAGAACAAAACACATATATATTTTGTAAGAATAACAAACGTATGTACTCAAGTCAATAAATAAATTATGTATATACTATTTAAAAATAATATTAATATGTGCATCACATACTTATCCTGATAAACACATTCATTTTGCTTCAGATTTGGCGTTTTTTTAATAGAACCTTCATCATGATGTTCAATAAGATTTGGAGAAGACCTTGTTGAGTTATTGGCCTTGTCCTTGTGTGTGATAGATTCCTAGAAAGTATATTTATGTTCAATTTTTTTGCATTATATATTTTGATATATTCTTTTACTTGCCTAAAGTATTTGCTTGTTTGTGTCATAAACCCTTCTGTCTTAAGCCTGTGGCTGCAGGGGGAAGAAGCTGCAAAGGATTTCTTTTAATAAATTTCTTTGCAGTGCCCCCCTCCCTCTGCAGCAGCAGGTTTATGACAAAAACGAAGACTTGCGGCAATTCAAGCTATCCTGGGTCACATAATTTGTATTTCATTCCATAACAAGAAACTTTGAATTTAAATTGAATGCAAAAGATGTCTTTAAACTATCAGTAATTTCTTTTTTTAAATTAAATAAAAACTATTATCTAAATAATTGTATAGTGTACAAATATTAACAGCAACAATATATATAACATTTAATCAAGTATGGCTGAAAGTTCAATTTTGATCAAAGTTTTAAGCTTTTTTCAAGATTTTACAACAATTTTGTGAAAGTGACTTCAGCGATTTTGCTTAGAACTAATGAAATAAATGACCGATTACAACCAAATGAATTTTTATGTGCCTAAGTTGGCTATATCTCTGGTTATATTTTTATATCTCATCTAAAAACATTTGGTCTAATTTACAAAATCAATAAAAAGTCACCACAAACTTATATAGACTTGCAAATGCCAAAATTTTTAAAATACATATTAGATTTTTTTCTCTCTAAAAAAAAGCATTGCAAACTTTGTAAAAAAAAAAATACTGTTTCACTGCAAGACTGATTATAGAAATGATGTTTTGTTAATTTTTTATTCAAATACCACATTAGTTCAAGCAACCATTATTTATAAATATAAAATGATTACACATATATTCATGTGCACATTAAAACCATCTTTCACAACAAACCTTATGAGTTCCATTTACTTTTGCATTGTCAATAGATGCATTTATGATTGGAGTAATATGTGTAATTCTGAAAGAAAAAAGGTTTTCTTAAAATATATATATATATCATGTAAATAATTACCACACTGGTATGTTTATCTAATTTCAGTGCTTTTCATCTTTCTCTAAACCCCAAGGCTAATTATAACTACATCATATGCTATTTTGAGTTTCACACTTTCTACAGCATTTTTATCTCACTATTATTTGCAATCTTGCTATATATGATCAACACATGTTTTCAATCAATTCAGCTTTAAAATGATGTTAGGATGATATTGAGATAATGCTCAATAAATATGCCATAGGGTACAAGTGTACTGCCTAGTAATCACCACAGAGTGATTAGACTCTCAGATATCTGAGTGAATAAAGTCACCCTGCTGAACAAAGTCACCCTGCTGAGCAAAGTCACTTTGGTTGACAGTAGTCATGTTTTGTTTCATAACTTAAAATTATAGCTATAAGACAACAGGATTGTCTCAAGAGTATTGAATGATTTGTTTCATAATACTGAAAGTAAATTTTCTTTCTTTGAACTCTCTGATGAGAGGACAAAAATCTTTGAAAGCTGAGCAAACGTAAAATAGATTATAATCAAACAAACAAGAAATGTGCTCTCACTCATTCAAACCAAAATCTGATGTTTACAGAGCAACCCAAAAAAAGTGCGGGTGTTTGAAAAATTACCAGAATTTGAATGTGTTACCAATCAAGCTCATTCTCACATTGCCATGTTACAATGTCAAATATTTTACCAGCATGTTAAAAGCAAGGTAATTTTGCCGGTTTAAAAGTGGCCTGATTCTGATGCATGGTATAAGTTGCCATCATTTTTCTAATGAGAAATATGTAAATCATGTTATTGCAAGTTGCCATCATTTCTTATTATCAGAAATGTTATAGATATGATGCAAAAATATCATTTAGCTGCATTAAACACCTTAAAATATATTTTTCAAGTTTTAATTACAAAGGTTTTGAATATTCCCTTTATTGTACTTACTTGGGAGGTGGTATATTTTGTTGTTGAGCAGGAGCCTACAAAATTATTATAAAATATATCATAACAAAAGAACAAGTTTTCAACAATAAATATTACAGAAAGCCAGGAGAAAATATTAGTAAATTCTTAACATAGTGGCTAAGGTACTGTACAGATTTTGGATGGTACAGATATGAAAGCCAGATAAAAATCATTTTTACATGCATAATTTCAGAATACTCAAATGATTGCATTGTGAATCACAGACTCCAGTTGCACAATGCAGTTTTGCACAATGCAGTTTCAATGCCTTCTGCCACGATCATTTTATTTTAAAATTATAAGCATATAAGTAGTAAAACATTAAAAAAATGAACTCACATGGCCATAGAAGGGATCAGGAAACTGAGTTTCAAATGAAAGATCTTTAGATGCCTTTTCAAGGCTGTGATTTGGATTTGGCCTGCTTGCTGGAGAATTTCCTGGTGTTCTCTTTTGTTGAAACTGTTTTAGCTAAAAGTTATAGAAATAAAGGTTTTGCATGTAAAGGTTTTGCATGAAACTGTTTTAGTTATAAATTATAGAAATGGAGGTTTTGCATGTAAATAAAAGTTAGTGCCAATACTTTTTCACTAGAAACCTTATCTGTCTGTCCATTATTATTTGATTTTACTAGCTTTTTGATCCAGTTTGTAATTTTAAGAACAAAAAATCACCAAAATAGCATGTTTGAATGGTGAGCCAAAAAAACATCAGATTCTGGCTTCTATACTTGGATTACAGATGCGTGCCACAACAGTGATGCTCATAAGTGGATCATTTGACTGAATGACCGAGCAGTGAATAGCATTTGGTGTATTTGCATGAGTAATAGTTTCCTGCTCTACCGGTCAAATAGTATATTTTATGTTGCTGGATGGCACACCACTTCAAAAAAGGAACTAATTTACATAGCTACAAAACAAAATAATAATGCAAAACTTTTCTGAATAAATATTTGCAAATAAAATAATCAAACAAAAATAATTGTAAAATACTACAAAATAATATACGTGAAATAACCTACTAACTATACTAACTAGACTTAGGCCAATCTATTTATTAATTTTGTAAATCCTATTTTCAATAAAATCATTCATTCCTATCCTAACCTGCTCTCCCACATGCGCGCAAATTTTTAAACTACAAGACAATTATAAAAAATAACGGTTCGCTGATGACGGGATAAATTCAAGTTTTTCCTTGTTGTTTATTTTTTGAATGGCCCTGCTGTTTACCTTCCTTTTTGCCGAAGCAAGCTTTTCTTGTCTTGAAGCATCAGCCATGATTTAACAAAAATATACAAACATCAAAGTAAAGACTCTCATCAAATCATCTGGTCTATCTTGAATGAGAGAAGCTTCTTGCTCTCTAAATTTTTCTCCTATGAATTCCCCATTTTGACTTGCCTTGTTACACGAATGCAACTAGTTTCCAGGCCTACAAATTCCTCCGCAATTTTACTCAAAATTTTAAATCTTTCGCAGCGGTAAAATAATTTTTGTCATTTTAGCGCTGCGTAATGTTGTTCTTTCTAAAAGAAAACTGGCTCAAGCTGCACTAGTAAAAGTTTCTTAATTTTTCTTGGGTTTCACGTGAGTTTCTTTTAAAGTGGTTTCACATAATAAAAAAAACCTGTATACAGTAGTGTAATACCAAGCTTTAAATTTAACAAATTATTTTCAAAAATTACACGGGGTTAAAATCTGCATGCATATACGTACGATAGATACCATTCATTTTCAAAGCAAAATGTCATTTGAAGAAATTCAACTTGATAACAAAAATACACCTCCGTCTAACCGCCCTATCGTTTGTTGCCCCGGTGATTTTCGCGCTGGAAAAAGCATCGACTTTTTTCCTTGGACTGAGTGAGTTATCGTATTTAACCTAGCCCGCGAAAGTCTCGAGATGACTTGTTTCCAGCAGGGGACACGGGTTATACATAACCTTTCAATTTTTTTTTAGGCACATACACTTGCTATTCTTGCAAGGTATGGGTTTCTGCGCTTGGCGCAGGGAGGGCCCTCAGGGCGACCCCGGTCCTTCCTCTTGATGTGACCACACCTCGTGATTCCTTTTGCCTTTACCTGGAATTACAGAGAGTTAGCAGCTCTCCTCACACTTTCCTATTTCATATCCTATCCTATCCTATTTCAACAGTTTCCTGGCGAATGAGTGCGTTCCCCACCATAAAGCTGGATAAAACTGGCAACCCTCAGCCCAGGAAGCATACCACAATTCAATGGGGAAGAAGGAATATTTCCCCTGTTGGCGGGGGCGTAAACATGTATACTTTTTGGCATAAAAAAATTGCTATAAGGGAAACCTATAGTAATGCGAGTCCTATTACGAAAAAGTGAAAAAACTTTCATAACTGGTTTTAAGAATAGTAAAAACGCAACTATTATATATTATTGCATGTTTTTTAAAGCAATAATACCTTATTCTTCTCAGTATTTGGTGATAAAAACGTCTAGAAGCATACTAAGTTTAAAACAGTGAAAACATTATTTGATCAGAATTATTGACGAAAACTATTTTCTTTCTTCTAATGAGTGATTACATATGTTCATTTTTGTCCTTTTATTTGTTTATTTTATTTTACAAACCTCCAAGGGGAATATTATGGAAGCAAGGTCTTTCGGTCTTTTAATGCTATCCCTGCCACTCTAGTTTAGGGGCTCGTGATTTTAAACTTGTTATAGATTTTATATATTGATTTTTTCTTAACATGCATGTCTTACTTTTGATCGTTTAATTTCGATTTTTAAGTTAATGGCATAATTTTACTTTCTTACTTAATTGGAGAATTATTAAATACTGGGCTCAAATTTCATTTTCATTAATTTTTTGGTGCCAAAAAGTGGTATTTAAAAAAAGTAGTTGTTGTTTTCGTCAAAAGACAAGAAAAGACGCGAAGAAAACAAACAAACAAAAACTGCTACGATTTATTTGGACTTTGGTCTAAAATTTGGATCGAGATAATTGTATTTTCCTTGTTGAAGTTCAAACGCCATGTAATCTCCATCTACAAATGAAGAATTTTCTTCTACAGCAGTCATTCGATGCCATGCATCATGAAGTGTTGACGAAGAGGCACGAAGAAGATTTTGTGGGTTTCTAAAAAAACAAAACTTATTATTTCACAAAAGAAAGTGCGGTTGTTACAGGGGACAGCAATAGTACAATCACAGGCACATTGGTCAAGGAAGTTTCAAATGTTTTATATTTTCATACCAAAATTTTAAAATGAACACAATATAAATTACATTAAGCGACTAAATAAATTGCACTACACCAGAAACTAAATATACACTACACCAGAAACTAAATATATACATGACACTACACCAAATCATATAATTGTATTAAAGAATTCAAAAATTAAGGAGGAACTCTCAGGATAGGTTGATTAATCGAGAGAGCCCCCCGCCCCGAATTTAAAACAATTAATTTAAAAAAACACTTTATCACAAAAAGAACACAAAAAGACAAGATTGAGAACCTCACCAAAGAAACCATTAGTGTTATTCAAGAAAATATTTTTTAGTTTTGATCTGAACAAAGGTAGGATATGTATCATCAACTCAAACATAAATTGGCATCAAATTCCAAAGTGAAGATATTTGTGATGGATTTGAAGAGATCTCCCCTAGACACATGTCGGGTTATATAATTATGAACTGAGGAGTTAGGGATCAAGGAAAGAACGGAGGTCCTTATGGTGATGGCGTTCATATAGTAAATTATTGTGAATTTTAAGGAATTATCGGAAAACTTTTGACCATATTTTTAAGCTACAACACAAGATTTATATATTGGAAATTAAATATTGTAACCAATTTAATTTCTTGAAGGGCCCTTAAATTAAATACCCCTCAGAATAAGATCCCATGGCACCTCTGGGCACGAGTCATCATCACGAATTATTACGGTTATTGACAGAGCACACGTTTGAAGTTTGTTGAATGAGGTTGAATGAATGCAATGTTATAGAATAATAAACAAAATTTCAGGATATTTAACGATAAGTTAGATATGGCCTCTCTTCCTTAATTTTTCCAGCATGACCACAAAACATCTTTGACAATATTAGAAGAAAAATACTTAAAGCCCTTCATTAAAACATGTCATATTAATAAAGTGAAAGTAATATCCTAAACATTTACCTTTCTTTGCAGTTGTTACAAAGACTAATGGGTGAATCAGCAGGACAATCTAAACAATGCCATCTAACTCCTTGTATTGGCTCCATGCCGCAAGAATCACACTAAAACAGTAAAAATATATTTGAGATAATGAAAGAAAATAAATAACAAAAGTAAACAAACCATGAGACTACTTGTACTTTAATATAAGATTGCGATTTAGGCATTAGATTTAGTCCAGATTTGGTTTCAGATCTCCAAATGCACTCACAAAAAAGGTGGTTTTGAAGGGTACTTCAGAGTACCCTACGAGTACCCCTGTAGTATTTGAAAAGCCCTAAAGGGTATGTTAAAGGTGCTCTAAAGGGGTGCTTCATACCAAAAGGTACTCCAAAGTACCACCTGACATTTCCCTCTGTACAAACAAAAGCGACAATAACAACATAAATGAGCAAATGTACACTACGTACACTTTCTTCATTTAGTTTTTGGCAATCAAAACAATCGTGATTGCATTGTTTCAAATTTCTGATTTGTTTCAATAAAAAGAGATTTGATGTAGTTGGGTGACTTTGAACGGATTCTTGATTGGTTTGATCCCGAAAAGAACAGGCTAGTGGTGAACCTAATTCATCCTCCTGATCATACTATTGTACTAATGACGTATGTAGTTAAGGAATACAGCATTAGATTTCATGCAAATAATATACTAGATAAATTATTACTCACCATAAATCCTTTATGCACAAGATCATCAGTATTCTAAAAATATAAAAACACAGTTACTAAATTGCAAACCTTCAATAAATACATATGAACTTCTGAGAAAAAACCTGGAGCAAAAAATACAACAGCAGTAAAAGTACGGAAATGGCGCCTTTCTGCGAAAATATGGAAAGACGTAATTTATATACATCATGATAATTATGCAGCCAAAGTACCGAATGGCCTAAAAAATGTCCACACATTTACGAAGATGCTATGGAGGAGTTTTGGTTTTGTTATTTTTTGCTTTGCGTTGATGTGGAGGCGCGATATTTTGTTTGCAAAAATATAGGCACTAAATAATCCCTGAGCTAAAAGAATGCCAACGTTAATCATTTTCTCAAAGCCATACCGTAGTATTTACAGTAGATTGCAGCAACAGAAATCCTATATTTTATATTTTATTGAATATAGCTCAGAGATTGTTTAATAGGTGTTGGCAAACAAGATAGCAAACTTTCGGTTAAGAATTCTTACATCAAATTCAAGCAAAAATAGAATCATCAAAACTAACTCTTCTCCATAGCAAATTTGCAAACGCAAGGGACATTTTTTTGGACCATCCGGTAGCAAGTACCTCTTCAAGATCCCGTTTGTATCTCTTCAATTTTATTAATTCTTTATACTCTGCAGAATCCTTCAGGTCCGTGGGAATGGTCTCTTCATCCTGAAAAATTCGTTATTTTATCATATTTCGTTTCAGAAAATAAAGTACAACGTATTCTATATGTGGACACTGTACACACTCACGAAAAACTAAAACGCTTCGAGCATACGCAATGGAGTGTTTTGATCAGTCGCACGCCACTTATTTTGAAGCTCTGCTCTCAAAAGCTATTCGTCCTGCTTTTGAAGTCACCCTACTGTGCTGCATCCTATTGAAGTATTTTAGCACGTAGGAGGTGCCATACCATGTAAACATGCGGAATTTTCACATATATAACGTGTGACCCAAAAAAACGTTCCGACATTTGTAAAATCGCCAAAATTCGAGTGTGTTACCAAAAAAGATCAGCTTGACGTTGCCATGTGCATTAATTGTATTCACCAGCACATCAAAAACAATTTAATTTTGACAGTTTAAAAGCGACCTAGTTTTGATGCATTAAAAGATATCTTTTTCAATTAAACTTTCAAAGGTTTTGAAAAGTATAGCTCAAAATTAGGTTTTCAATTCGAAATTGCGTCATCATTCGTCAAAGTTACCAAACTAACGGCAGCTTCTAAACTTAGTTGGTCTTTCTCACGTTCACGTAAGCAGAAAACAAATTTATGAAATTTATATAAAAATCAAATTTTTAGTGATTTTTCAAATGTCGGAACTTTTTTTGACGTCATCATTACCCGGTATACAATAAAAGAAATCACTTACAGAAGCATAAGGCGTGTCATCCGAATAAGCTGTTGTGATACTCGATGCGTCATCATCATCATCATCATTCATGTAAACGCTTGGTTTCCACGATGGAAAAAATGTCGAATTCCGGTAACTAACTGGATTCATTTTAGCCTGCAAAAATGTCAGATATTTGTTACATATATAGATATATATGTTATCCGAGAAGGTTAACATTGTTCTAAATATTAAAGAGCTACATACAATGGTTGTCAAAGCTTTTGCAACTCAAAGTGGAGATATTTGCATCCTTATACTGAGACATCCCCCCTCCTTCCCCCCTGAAAAATGCTGTTATATTACAAGTTCTACGGCATTTATGGCGGAAAACGTGATTATTTCTGATTGCTGGTGGACAGCCAGGCAATCAAACAACATTGTTTTGGGGGAGAGAGGGTCTTGGACAAGATCGTCATAGGCGCGGAAGGATTGTCGTGATTGTATGATTATTTCGTAAAAGTAAGGTGTTCCAAGGACTTTTAGCAAACATTATAAATATGCTCTGCTTTTCCTCAGTCGTATAGGGTATAACTGGTATTATTTGATGATCCTATGAATAAATTTGAATTTGTCAAATAACGCCGCTATTCTATGTGAATTTGTAAAATATAATTTAAAGATGAATCCAAATATCGTAATAAAAATACTACTCTAGGGCTCCGAACAATAGGAAGCAGGAATAGTAGAGGGGCTGGAAAAATTTAAAAAATCTAATAGTAGGAGGGTTGGATTCCAAAATTTCTGACAATTAATAGTTGGCGAGAGGATTATTGTTCAGAACCCCAGAGTAATTAGGTTCCATATGTTATCTTTCCTTTCATTTTGTTATCAAAAAATAAAAAAATGCTTATAATAAAAATAAATCCAAATTTTTCATATATATATTAAATAATAACCTTTCGTTGTGAGGTAAGATGAGGAACCCTTCCAGGAATCGGAAGTCCGGCTCTTGCCAGCTTTATGAAGTACTTCTGCACTCGGCTTGAAACCTAAAAAAAATTTATTAAAGCTAGAAATTTAAATGAATAATTAAACAAAGTAACAGAAATTGTATTTGTGCTGTAAATTCCAAAAACAAAATTCTTACATTTTTACATATAAACATCTAAGCTTAACTCATTATAACATGTAATTGTAAACATTATTAGTAAGTTACACTTTGATGAGGACCCAGGTCTGATGAGTCTTTATCATTTTACCTTGCTTCTGCCGAATATTTTAGCAACATACGTTTTTTAAAATTTGCACTAATAGTTTTTTTTAAATTCGTAAAAAATTATATTTTTCGTACCTGTTTTGAAGTTCGATTTCCAAGCGCTCTTGCAATTTTTTCCCATCTTCGCGCTTCAACGTCCTCAGGGGGATATATAAGCAAAAGTTTTTCCAGCTTCTCCTACACGTAAGGAATGCACAAAATTGTTACAAAGATTAGCCTCACTTTCATGAATTACGTCATTAAGTATAATCAGTACATATATGAATAGTTCATTGACATTTCGGTTATTAGGAAGGTTCAGAATCAGAACGAGTTACAGTGCGAGAGCAAGGTTGAAAATGCACTTTAAAAGGAGTTTTGGAAAATAAACACTTTCACCCCAGGGAAGGGACATATGGCCCATTGACAAACGACGTAAAATATCATATTTTCAGGAGGTAAGTAAGAGCAGAATTTTATAAAAATTGCAGATATTTCAACGTAAGTTTATCTTTTGAATTAAGTTGATTCACATGCGTTACCCCCTGTAAAATGAAACTTGCATAGGATTTGCCTGTTTAGCATACATAAATCCGGGCGTGAAGGGGTTAAATGGGTTTTTTGCAACCTTTACATTCTATTTTCATAATGTCAAAGGCTCTTCGTAGATTAGGCCTTCTTGCTATCGCTATAATTAAGCCAAATTCCTCTTCTGTTCGGAGTCTTTAGCTTGTTTTTCCAAAAGAAAACAGTCAATCTCACATTACAGTTAATGATTCTTTCCATACTTCAAAAGAAGATAGCTTTGAATGTCACCATTCTCTTAGAGTTTGGATTTGAGTAGTGTCAGGTTAAGTTAGGGTAATATGAGTAACTATATAGTATTTCATGCTATATAGTATTTTCTAACCGAAATTTCTATGAGATAGCCAACGCATAATTATAACATTGAGGCTGGCAGGTTACCATAGGCTATAAAAGTAAATCACAACCAAAAAAACCCACAACAACACGGAATTTTATTAATTTTAAGCTATTACAACAATATGAAATATGTCAATAATTAATCCAGGCCTTTAACATAGTTCTGCAAAAAATAAGGTTTCAATATTTGGGTAAACATTTATACCTGTTCTTCCGTAGTCCACAGCCGGTTAAATGTCATTACTTTGTTCTCGTTCTTTAATCTCCCACGTACAAATTTTGACTGCTCCAGTGAACTGAAAATATAAGTTATAAGAATCCATTGTTTATTGTGTTAAAGTCGTGTATACTTCGCATTCAAGGTAAAGCACATGCCTGAAATAATTTTAATCTAACGGGCGGCCTAAAAAAAATGTTTCCACGTCTGTAACAATGCTATGGAGAAGCTTTCGATTTGATAATTTTGTTTTTGGTTGACGTTGATGGACGAGGGTTCAAATTTGGTACCCTGTTTGCCAAAAACTACTGAGTAAACCCTGAGCTGTACTGAAAGAAACCCAGCGTTAATGGTTTTCTCAAAGACGTAATGCAGTATTCTGAGCATATTGCAACGGCAGAAATCCTCAATTTGTTGTCTCATTGAGTATAACTCAGTAATTATTGGGTAGATTTAGGTAAACAAGGTATTACATTTCAAATGAAAGTAAAATAGATTTCTATACAACTTTAAATTGCAGCCTCTTATATCAGGTTCAAGCCAAAACTAAATTTTTGAGACTGAAGATTTTTAGCAGCTTTGCAAACAGCTTTGCAAACCCGGAGACATTTTTAGGCCACAGGGTAGCAAATGTTTACAATAAATTCAGTTCCATTATGATTTCAAAACTATGAACCTTCTCCAATGCATATATTATTGATTTAGAACCTATTTTGCTAAAATCAAGTATTTCAAAATTTAATAAACATTCATTTGATGAAATACATTAAATATAATATTTTAATATAATATTATATCATACCTTCCCGAAGCAACACTCTCGTTGTCTTCTTGATCAATATTTTCTGACTTAATACGTACTTCAGAATGACTACTTTCTCCTAATTGAAAAAAAAAATGACTTCAAAAACAAAAAATTAGGATAGACGATGTCATGTCAATGATGATGAAGTAAAACACATTTCTGTCAATCGAAACAATACTTACAATAATTTTATACGACATCAATATTTTTACTTGTTTTTATATAACATTTAAATGTTTACTTATCTTAACTTTGAAAACAATTAAATATTTTACCCTTTGATCGAAAACTTTTTCTAGTGTTGACATTGAAACCAGCAGGGAATTTCATTAAATCAGCAGACGTAAGATACTGCATCCAATCAACCGTTGGGAGTGATGCAACTTGGTTTCTTCCTGGAAGCTTTGGTGGATCCTGGAAAACAAATTTGCTGTTGTTTGCTTGCTTTAATTTCATTGACTACTTTCAGAACAGAGATATGATCAATTATCAGGAAACAATTTTTAGAAAAATTGCTGATAGCTTT
>JAYJMH010035210.1:0-40840 GCA_036873815.1 Phacellophora camtschatica
CTCTGATTGGTTCATATCGCGAAATAAATCGAACGACGTCTTGCGGCGTTAGCCAATCAAGATTTGAACCCTATGCTCTATTTCATTATTTAACGCCAGAAAAGACCTACTTGAAGCCATTTTTCATATCTATACAGTAACACGTTATTCAATCACACAAACATGCAAACTGAACAGATATTGTTTTTGCAACAAATTTAGAAATATTATCTTTCAGAAATATCATTTCACGAAGAACCTTGTTAGTTGACGCAAAAACATGCTATTTAGTGTTTATTGTTTTATATAACAATGATATCGTATTACCATTCATTACGCTTTGAACTGGCTTTCATATATAATTTTGTACTGGCCACAACCGTCAAAAATTCAGATTAATCTCTGCATATTATTAGTTTTAATATAAGTTCCTACACCAACGAAACTTCTCCGAATTTTGTGAGTCCAATGTTGATTTGCGACTTAACTTGTCTTTTTTGTCCGTCCAATGTCGATTTGCGTCTTCACTTGTCTTTTTTGTCCGTCCAATGTTGATTTGCGACGTCAGTTGTCTTGGGAATGCATCGCGGTAGCGATTATATTGGCGCAATTTGTCGAAACAAATGTGGAATTTGAACCGACGTTGCCCGCAGTGAAAATACGCGTGTACAAACATCTATTTCACACGGTCGGCATAGATTATGTAGGTGAGCTACCAAAATTGCCAACAAGAAACAAATGCATTCTTACTATGGTTTGCCATTTCCCCAAACTTTTTGTCCGCGATACCAGTTGCAGAAAAAACAGCTACCGCCGAAGACAATGCTGTCTTGCTTGAGATTTTTCTCATTTTTGGCTTTTCATATGTGCTACAGAGCTATCGAGGATGTAAATTTATCAACGATACTATTCACCAGCTTACGATACTATTATCCATTCAACGTGTCTTTACGTCAGGATATGATCCACGTCTTGGAGGATCTACAAAATGCATACATTGTTTTCTAAATAGCACAATAGGCCTATTTCGAGAGAAACACCAAGAGCAATGGGAAGAACGTCTCCAACCAGCCGTCTACGCACATAATTCCTCAGCGATACCAGATACAACTAATTTATCCCTATTTTTCCTGTCTTCGGTAGCCCAGTGTTATCCCCAGGGAGGGGGGAGCAATAAAATTTTCGGTAGTGGGATGGGTATTTTACTTGAGAATGGGTATGTTCTATGAGAACTTCTAATGAAGAATGGGTTTGTTTTTCAATAAACTCAACTAAAAATGAGTGTGTTTCTAATAAAATTACACGAGAATGGGTTCATTTTTTGAAATTCCACCAATCTAGCGATCCTATATTTCAAAAACTTTCTAAGGAAAAGACCTATCCTCGTTATTTTGATGTACCATTGACGGAAATAGATTAATCAGTAATTTAAAATATAGTTTTGTGTTATTTTAAGCCAATCTGAGGGGAGTGGTCACAAAATGTTTCCGGGGGGTACCCTTGAGCCTCCCAGATGGTTTCATTTGTCCTGCTCGTCTAGGCCCTTATCAGATGATACCACATTTTTGGCGGCGGTATATCCTGGCGCCACCACTGTAAATGAAGGAATCGCCAGAATCGTTAGCTATAACAAGCGCTTTGCAAAGGTTCAGTTATATTTTCTTTATCACATAATCGTTGTTTTATAAGAATATATTTTGATCATTATCAAAATTTACTGTTCATAATCTAGCGGTATTTTTATTACCTATGGGTGGGTTTTCAAGCAAATTCAATTACCTATAAACCCTCCCCCCAGAAACGCCATCTCCAGAAACTATTTTTATCTACAGAAATTTGATATCTAACCTAAAATTTGCTCACTCAGAGTTCCAACAGATCAAATCAGACTTTCGCAGATGCCAACGCGAACTCTATGACATGTCTTCCTGCATTTTAACTATACCGGAAAATAAGAATGTTTACTGGCGAGAAAAGGGTAATCTTCCAACTGGCTCAGCATCGCGTTTCATTCGCAATTTTGAAGTTCCCTCGGAAACGTATCATATTTACGCCTCTCTCATAGGTCGTATACCAATTCGGATCGTACTTTCGAAAACCAAAATGAAAATCCCCCATTTCATCCACCGCATGCATACTAGTGTATGACTGTTTTCCACAATCCAGAGAGATCTTAACCAACATGGAAAACTACACAGTCTAGTTAACTCGTGCACATACCTTCAACTGGATGGTGGAGCACACGTTGGAACATACGTTATTTCTTTAAACGAAAAGTATTTAACCGTGAAATCGCACAATCAACTAAGTAGTATCAATTATACCCTGAAAACGTAGACATTTATACTTTTATTAAAATATTCACGTTGTGTGATCTTTGCAATGTATCACGTAAAAATATTTGAAACCTGTATCTCGTACGTAAAAACAAATTCCAATTTTGTTTCTCTTACAGAGGAAAAGACGTAACAGGAAATCAGTACGATATATACGCCCATATTTTATTAGCCAATCACATGTTATATCTGTAAATATGTCTATCGTTGTAGATAAAACTTAAGAGTATTGATCGTGAGTTTAGTTGTGTTGATTGGTATGATAGTAAACGTTATAAGAATGAATATTCTCTTCGTCCATTCTATGGTCTTCTAGATTTTCTCTCTTTTTCAGTTAATTTCACTATTTAATCTTCAATAAAAAGTGCTTTTCCACATCTACACCAGCTACTATACTTGTTCCTTTACCGATAGAATCTACCAACAGGTTGCAAGCGTGAATGGTTTGAGACCAAAGATGAGGCAAGGGTCTATTTTTAGTTAGGAATTTATACCAAAGGAGTCTCCAAAGCAAAATGTACTTGTTATACTTGTATATACCATATCTACAACCTGATTTTGGACAGCCTCTCCAAGTAAAACGAACTTTCAGCTTAAACATTTGGCTAAACATGGGAGGGACAACCAAAATACAATTTTTCTTTTGCCTGGGAAGAATTATTCCTGCATCCTAAGACTAAACAATTGTATAAAAGTAATTACTCTTCTGCATAATTTGCTAGGAACTATCTCGCCAATTTGATATCTATTTATTGTTTTTCAGGAAGAAGCTAATGTATATTTTTATTGCAATGTTACACAACACCATACCATTTGAAAAACAGCTTCGCAGGCCTAAAAGTCCAGAAACAACCAAACAAACGAACTGTTAAACGATTAACAGAGTATAAAATCAATTATGCCAAAGCACATACATGCCTAGTGGAAGCACTGGCAGTGTCTGGCCAAATAAATCACGGAAATATTGGAAAGAACAGATCACTCAGATAAAGAGGTAAAGACATTGTAAACCCATTGTGGTAGAAACAAAAGTCATGAAATCAAGTGTTGTATCATATAAATCTTTCAAATTTTTCAGCTGTAAACTACCCCCAGAAACCCTCACGAGGATGATTATTACAAGCTTGTGGTATCTGCTTCCGAAAGTAAACTTACTTGTAATACCCACGAAAATTTAAGAATGGAGTGAATGAAACATTGCTAGTGAATAAAAATTTGAAACTCTAAGAAAGTTTTAGTGAACTTTAACATAATGCTTAATGATTTTAATAGATTGGACATGATGTTAGATGATTTATTTTGTTGAAAAAGAATGCATATAGTAAAAAACGGAATTTACAACCAGCAAAATGTTTCCACATTCCATGAATTTTGCGAAAAATTCAATGAACTTTTATACCCAGAACTAAAATGTAAACTACGACAGCCCACCTAGCAATACTTCAAAATTTCGTAAAACGTCTCTCCGTCAATAGTTCATTAATGTACTATAGAAGCAAAAATGTGGTCACGAGAGTTATTCTAGTTAGATAAAATTTTAATCATCAATTTCTGTAATTAGAAGACAAAACATACTCACCAAAACAACAGCCATTCCAGCATCCTTAAATGCAATTATTTTTCAAGAAATTTATATCAGATATTTTACCTACCTGAAAGTAAAGCATATTCTAGAGTCGTTTTAAGAAAATAGGAAGGGTGTGGTCTGAACCTTTTTCTGGGTGGAGAACCCCGGACCCCCAAACGTTTGACTCTGCTCGTCTAGCCCAATAGCCCCTCTGTCGGAATACAGAGCCCTTCCTTCAGAGACATTCAAGGGCCACCACTGGTTCAATATGGTCTCATCTAGAGATGGACATGAAGTTGGAGAAGAATTCATCAAAACTGAAGAACTAAGGGGAAACAACAAATGCCTTAATCGATTTAGAATTTTCCCGCAATACGCTACTCTTGGTGCTGTTGAACTCGTTAATAAATTGAGAGCAAACCATGGATTTTTATGACTAATTTGACGATGTTATTAACTGACAATGATACGGTGGATTCGTAAGAAACTTGAATATTTCATTCGCAACGGAAAACTATAATTTATAAATATATGGAGCTCCTCGAAAAAATTTTAAGCTTCGTGCTCCGCGATACTCCGACTCTTTGCTTTCGTCTTCGCTCATACGTTTTGCAAATATTCTCTGTAATGTAAAATAAATTATAACAACAGTCAAAGAACAACTTTCCTCTTCTCTTGCTCATGTAGAGATCAAATCCATCATTAGAATATATTTAAAAAGGCCAGTCGCTACATCTTTATCGGAATTCTCTATTGTTTATTTCATTTTTGATAGATTTTTGTTTACTTTATTTTTTACAAAGGTGTTAGAAACACCTTTGACAGATGGCAAATTTACATACCCACATTTTCATAAAAAACTAAATTTGGGATCCTGGTACTAGAAATTCCTTACATTTTTTTTAGTTCTTCATTGTTAATTGAAGCAAAAGGATTAAATTTCCTCTCAAAGGTGCCTCTCAAATATACGGCTATTCATCACATTATTTCATGTAAATTAGAGTTTGTCATTATTACCGAAAAAAGTAGATTACGGCAACTGCTGTTTTCGCCTGTCAATCCTTGTCAGTAGCCTTTACATTTTCTTTAATGTGTACTAGAATTTTCTGATATTATTTGAGCAAGACTTGCAGCGTCGTGTCGTTTGCGTACTTGCATCAGCAACATCTGAATTCTTAATTTGAGAAGCTTGAAGTTTGGAGGAACTTACTATTGCTTTTATTTCTTCTATTTCTTCTTTTTCTTCTCTCCAATCAACCCCTAATTCAATCGCTGCTTCTTCTTTCTTGTCATTACTTCTAGATTTAATTGCAATTACCGAACCAATCAGCTCTTTAATAACCCTTGAAATAAAATTTATTATGTTTGGTAACTGAAATTTATACCATTGCTTCAGTCTGGATATTTTGCTTCGGGCT
Organism: Phacellophora camtschatica; assembly: GCA_036873815.1. NCBI lineage: Eukaryota > Metazoa > Cnidaria > Scyphozoa > Semaeostomeae > Ulmaridae > Phacellophora > Phacellophora camtschatica. The sequence continues at coordinate 5,301 of JAYJMH010035210.1, forward strand.
GGCTTATTGCAAAATGAACAAATTACTATTAATCCCCCTAAAATTATCCGAAGCAAATAGTGCAAAACAAAAATCCAGGAAGTTGGGCATTCATGCATCAGCATCAACCAGGCTGCTCCCCAAAGGGCTGGATGATCCATGTCCAACAGAAGGTCATTGCAACTTAACCTTTACTTTTCCGCTAGGCATACAATGAGATTAGTATGGAAGCGGGTACACAACTGAACATGGTCTCAAAATGGCACATGCCTCCAGCCCCAGCCAAAAGGCCTCCGCAGCCAGTTACTGCCTGGCTAACAGAGAATATTATAGTCGGTGACTGAACCAGGAAAACAAATTTCCTGCTACAGAATGCGTGACAACGCATCCACTCATGCTGCGCCAGTATTAGAAAGATTAAGAAGAGAAATATATATCTATAACCAGCGAATGAAGTGGAAATACAAAGGATTGTCAACATACGATAAATGAAGTAGATGAGACCAAAAGAGTTATAGTCTCTTGACGCTCCACGTTTAGAGCCACTATCCGTTTGGTGGCTATTTGAAAAAATAAATAATTGAATAAATACTACACCATCCAAGTGGTGAATTCGCATCATCATAGTGATGCACTTGCACCAATATTAATGGGACTAGCACAATCTTGTAAGTGGTGAAAATGGTATTTGCAACAGATATTTAGGTTTAGGGAAAAACGAGTCAAATTAGAGCCACCATCAGGGTGATGGTCTTGATAGCAATTTATGTATAGTAGTATCAGCATCTTAGTGCTTTGATAAAACTGTAACTCACCTCATTGACATTAAATCCATGTTATATCTAGAACCACCAGCCCGGTAGCGGTGAAAATATAAACAAAATAGGTTACCCCATCCCGGTGGGGAATCGGCATCATCCCGGTGATGCGCCCAGCCATCGGGTTCCCGAATTTTATAGCACCATCCTGGTACAATACAAAGCATGTAGTCACTCATAAACAAGCAAGAATATAATGAAAGTAACTGACATAGCTGACAGAAAATGCAAAGCATGTACTCATCCATAAACGAGCAAGAATATAGTCAAACTAACTGACCAATTGTTGGGAAAATATAAAACATATACTCACTCATAAAAGAGCAACAATATAAAGAACATCTGACAATTGATGATTGATAAACCGTGTTCTCACAAATAAAATATCAAGAATATAATAAAAAGAAAGCGGAACATAAAACGTGTACTTGACTTACTTGTAAAAGAGCAACACAACACCAACTGACAAATAGTTGTCAAATTATGAGACATGTAATGGCTCATAACGTGTATGCTGGGCGACTCGCGTGGTGGCATTCGGCCTCTTGTTTTTTAAGGAGAAAAAGACTAAATTTTAACAATTCGTTTTACTATTCTTAATTCTGATGGACACAGAGCCAAAGAAAAGGCTGGCAGTAGGATCTCTCAATGTACATGGAAGCAAGAGTAAAGCTGAGCTAAAAACAACAGTGAAAGATGCACTGGCCTACAAACTTGACATCATAACACTCGCTGAGACACACATTGTCGACCAACAATTTCTAGAGGAAATTAGAGAATATGAATATTCTTTTTGTAACATTTAATTATAAATATTAATGATAATAATGAGCAATGTTTCGATGTCATCTTTTTCGATGTCATCTTTTTCGATATCATCATTTTCAAGCTAAATGAAATAAAAGACGTTGTTTGTGTATATAGAAAAATAAACAGTAGAAAGATTTTTCATCATGAGATGAGAATTTTGGAGGTTCAGATGATTTTTTTTTTTTGTTATATCATCAATTAAAAATTTACAATACACGATACTTATTACACTACCTACAAAATATCATACAATACTACGACTACGATACCACGAGGAGCAAGATATCGTGTCTACCCCGTGGCACGAAGGAAGAAAAGGAAAAATGCGAAAACTACATATAACTACTAAATCGAAAAAAAATTCACTAAAAAGGGAACTTGGCGGTTTCTTGACGGATGGCAGAAATTTGAATAAATTCAATCAAATCGACCAGTTTCATGGATAAAATGCAGAGTTAACTCAAGGATATTTCTATTGATTTCATCAGGGAAGTCTTTATCACCATACAATAACAATTGCGTTAAAACTTCGTTTGAAGGATTACTGTGTCTAAATGGTCGTACTAATGCAAGGACTCCAGCAAGAAGATCATGGCGCTGAATGTCAAAAGATGGACAGAGCAACAAAAAATGTTCCGTATCCTGACTCTTATTCGCCCGATTACATCCCTTTTGCGGAGGGAGTACTGCGACAGCTGAAGTGGTGGGATTGGATCCAAGGTATATTCAGGGGTTAGATTATTTACTATTTTGTAGAACAAAGTAAGGCGTCTACTCCATCTCCGGCAACTTAGCGATTCCCATTCAAGGTCTGCGTACAGCTTTTCTCGCAACGATCCCCTCCATGCTCCCGTTACCGCAAGGGCAGCAGAATACTGAACTGACTCTAGCTTCTCCATTAGATGTGGTAAGATGATATTGTTACTGAATTCACATACTTTTGCTGGATTATGACAAAGAACATCACCGTAGTCAAGATGGGGTCGCACACAGAGCTTATATAATTCGTTTAAAGTATGCCTGAATAATGATCTAACTGAAAACTTGAAATGTAACGTTAAGCTTTTTGCCGATGATACATCGTTGTTTACAGTGGTTGAAGACTCCAATACAGCTGCAAATGACATGAATCACGACTTGGAGTTGATAATGCAGTGGGCGCATGATTGTAGAATGTAATTTAATCCTGATCCGCAACAGCAAGCTGTTGAATTGATATTTTCAACGAAGAAAACTGAAATTGATCATCCCGTGATCCTTTTTAATAACGTACCGGTAACAAAAGTAAATGAGCATAAACATTTAGGAATCGTCCTTGACTCAAAACATTCCTTTTCAGCTCATAAAAGAGCAGCTATTTCAAAAACTAGAAGGGTATTGGTTTGCTGAAATGTCTCTCCAAATATCTGCCCTGGACAGGTAAATGTGGTTGCGGATGACTGAATGATATCGCAAACTCTAAGTTTGCCCTTGTATACAAAATTCTAAGTTTGCCCTTGTATTCAAAACGATGTTACGAAGGCAATTTTATTTTCAAGTTTTGGACAGGTAAATGTGGTTGCAGATGACTGGATGATATCGCAAACTCTAGGTTTTACCTTCAGATGTATTTTTATGCATAATTTGATATTTTAAGTTTCACGGATTTCTTCAAGTTATAGCCTTGCAAACGGGAATAGTTTTTTTTTGGGTCGCCCAGTATATTTATATTATTTTTATGACACCACAAAACTCCCTTGCTATAACACCACAAACTCCGGCCAGAGTCCAGAAAAGTTTCCAACCTTCTTCATTTTACAATGCGTCTTGGGTGTGGTTTAAAAATATTATTTTGTTACCATGGATCTTTCTCCGGTCAACAACCGTGTGACCTTAATGTCTTCTTGTTTTTGTTCTCATTTGGACCAAACAATTCCTCCTAACTTTTGTTCTTATTTGTTTGCATATTGAAAATAACTAATCAAATCTCAGCATAACAAACAAATGACAAAAATTACGTGACATGATTGATGTATCTCAAAATGTAAACATCTTCACAGGTTATTGAAATTCTCATATGCTCAAAACACCTTGAAATACAATAAAATAATAAAATCTCACATTTGTCGATCCGTCAATGCAGGGCAATTTAGTTGCGTCAACTACTTTTGGAGTAACTTTTTTCAAATCTTTTTTCAAGACTTCCTTATCGTCCCTTTCATCGTTTTCATCTGCTGGCTTGCTGAAAATCCTCGAAATGATAGCATCTTCAAAATGTCTGTTGAACAAAACAAAGTTTCGGTCTTCGACAACTCTGCGAGATTCTTTCTTTGTCTTGCCACAATCGCATGTGATATTCCTGAGACAAGAACCTGTAGCGTACGAGAAAAATGTCAACAATAAAAACATCGTACTAACGAATCGTCCTTACGACCAAAAACATTTGGCTACAAATTTCCTGCAAGATATTGGAAATTGAACATAATTAAGAACGTAACTTTCGACAAAGTTCTACAAAATGTTCTGCATGATCAGTTTTTGACAAACATTCCTGTGACCATTGGCGACACGGTCGGGCGCTTTATCATGCCATGCTGTAGTAATTACAAACATTTTCTCTTGGGTGCCTTTTTTGTTTATTGGCTTATTGCAAATAAAGTACAAAAAAGCAAACTACTAAAGAATCAAAAAAGATTTTTTTCAAGTTGTAAATGATGACTTCTTCCATTTTATGCAGCTTTTATCTAGTATAGACGAGTAAGCTGTAGTACGATACCTTCTAGATTGAACACTCTCGGTTAGGATTCGACGGTAAGATTGATTTAAGCCAATCAGAGACAGAGAATCCGAAATACTGCTCCGTGATTGGGATGACAAAGCAAGCCATTTTTTTGCTATAATTTTATAATTCTCGGAGCAAACTAATAGGATACAGTGGTAAAAAATAAGGTGGAAAAAGCTTTGGGAATGATGTAAAAAAGTGGGCAATCATGTCTTTTTGTCGCACCAATCAAATTAAAAGAAATAAAAATGGAGTGATTTGATTGCTAAATCAGTCTTTTCTTCTGAAACAAAGCTGCATTCAGCAGTTACGGTGTATGAGAATTGCTTGCTGGCATGGAAATTAAGACAAACCTCATCTGACCAAATTTAGGATATCTATTATTATCAGGCGCTTTTGTCCTTCAATAGCTCAAGCGATTGGTGCCGCCAGTCTTTCCCTCCAGTATAAGTACAAATAATTGTCGTTTACAGGCAAAAATGGGACATTTGCGGATAACGAAAGAAACAATAAACCTCATGAAGATCCACAAACTCTCAAAAAAACTCATGATGATTGTGACTAAAATCCTAAAAAAGATGTTACCGAAAGTGTGCACGAACCTTTGGACGAATTATTAGGCCCAACCTTTGATTCAAAAGCATTCGAACTAAGTGCGGTAATGTCACGTGAACACCAATCTAATTTCGAATTCCAAAATGAATAGGTATTTTTTTCATAATAAATTCTATATTCTGTGATAACGCCATTTGGGTTGTCTGGCGGCTGCCATGATATTGCAATTTCTGACGTAGATAAATAAGAAGCTTTGAGACCCAATGGCCTACCAGGAGCTATAAAAAAACAAAAACACAGATTACAATTGAAAAACAAAACTATGCATCAATCCAAAGATCGCCACATATGCTTGACCACAAACAAAATATACCGGGTTTCCGCGGGTCCTCGCGTTTGCAAAGCAGCTGTGGAGAAACTTCAGTTTTGATATTTTGTTTTTGCTTGGCGTTGATGTAAGAGGGTTCAAATTAAACTTTAATACCTTGCCTTACTTGCCCAACTTTACCAGCAGTTTTGCAAACATGGGGGCATGTTTGGGACACCCAATAGCCGGTACTAAAGTCACGAGAATAGATTTTTAATCACAATTAACTATCTCTAAAACAGACACCACCAGGACTCAATATTGGTGTCCGTCCGCCATAACGAGAACATTTTCTTTCAAATTGGCGCTTCTTGGCGCAAAAGGCAGTGTCCGTCTTTGTAACGAGCTCTTACCACTACCTTCCCAGTCGAAAATTGATGTTTTAAGTTGGCAAAAAAAGATGACAGTGAATTTGTAAAAAACAACTTATGTAAACCTGATTCGGAAAGTCTTAACCGGACTGGTCCACTTTTTCTCCCTTCGCCATAGAGCACATATGTTTCAACAAAGAATTCATACAATGCAAATGGTTTGAGATTAGTTAGCTTTGTGGACATCCTCACCATTCTTCTGACCATGGTGTCGCTGTAAGAAACAAAACAAAATCAAGATTGCTTCAATAAAATATTTATAATTTAACTAAAATTTATTCAATGCCGTATGGCCTCTAATTAACGCCTAGTTTCACACCTAGCTGCACCCCAAGGAGTAACTTCGACATGCAGGTGACGGAGATGTGCCATTTTGACATGCGAAATATCAAAACTGTACCCCAAAATGTATAGGAAATATACAAAAGAACAAATCAAAATTGAATACGCTAACATTTTGCAAAATGAAACCCTAAAATTTATTTTCTGCCTGGAAAACCAACCCCAAAAAATGGCACTTCCCGTACTAGTATGTATGGAAGATTTGCCTGTTTAGCATTAATAAATGCGGGCTTTTTTGAGGTCAATTAAAATAAATAAGTCCGAAGATGAAATATATATATTCTTACCTTTGACTCTTTGCTATGCCATTCGCAGTCAATACTGCTTCAAAAATTTTAAAACAAACAGGAAATAGTGAAAATATAAAACACTAATAAAATTTAAAAACATTCTGGTAAACAAATACATATGGATGATTCATCATTCCCACAAAATCTGATTGCAATTCAAATCTTGATCGTCAACAAGCTTCTACAACATGCGGCTCTTTATATAAAAACATTTAAAAACATACTTTGAAGCTAATTCAAGTTTTGGAACGCTGACATCTTTTTGAGACCACCTGGAAAGAAAAATCTAAACTCTGTTAAAACATTTTCGTGACCTATAAATTATTAATGCAAGCTCGCTTGGATAAATTATTCTAATTTATGCGTTGAAATATAAAAAAGTGAAAAATATATAAAGTTTTAATATTTTATTATCCCTTGACTTCATAAACAGAAAACTGGTGTAAAATTTAATTTATCCTTATCATAAAAATTACATTACCTACTACATCACACTAATATACTTGGTGATCCAAAAAAGTTTAGACGTTTGAAAAATCACCAAAATTTGATTTTGTTACGAATTTCAAAAATTTGTTCTTCTGTTGACATTAGAAGGACCACGTTAAACGTCAGAAACTGTAGTTATTTTGGTACAATTTACGAATGCTGATGCAATTTTTACTTGAAAAGCCTAATTTTCAGCTATACGTTTCAAAAACTTTGTAATATAAAAACAAAAAAAAACCAATTTAAAGTGAACTTTTAGTATTTCATCATATGATTTCATAGCAGAAAACCTTGTGCAAAATTGAAAATATATTAACTAATGCAAAATTGAAATTAGAAAACTAATGCAAAATTGTAAAATTTACGCAACTACTTACGTGACTACCCCACATTTGCCTTTTTGCAACTTGTCGTTATTCTTTTGAGTCTCTTTTGAACTGAACAAAATATTTAATCAAAGTTTTGAAAAGCAACGAAAGGTGAAATGTAAAATAAATAAACATTAAAAAAAGGCCTATGTTGCCCTAATGCTGTCATTTTCTGTAAATAATTTCACTGCCTTGCTATACTCAAATCAATATACTCAACTCTACTCAAATCAAGACTATTGCTCTATGTCGGTGGCATTTTCTTTCAAAATTTGGCCTTTTTTAGCCGGCCACCATAACTTTTAGTGGCTGCAATCACAGAGCTCTGGATCACATGACAATTTTCTCGTCTGTGATTTGATTATTTTAATTATTGTAAGATCGAGGCTCAATGTTCGCATTTTGCGGGCCACTAGACAACTGTTAATTGGCTTTTGTAATTGCATTTGAGTTCAGTCAGCAATTTAGATCTCGTCTTTACTGAGAACGAGATAATAAAAAATGGTCAGTTACTGGAATACAGTATGAGCGATAGCAAAAACTGCGACGATTGTAGTAAGTCTATGTTGCTTTATCACTGTTATTTTATGCAAATAATTCCACTGCCTCGTTATACTCAAATCAAATATATTTCTCACAAAATGAATTAACGAGAAATACGTTAGACCTGTTAAAGATAAATATTGAGCAACAAATTTTTTTAACATTGCAGATTTTACAAGTATACCAGTCCTATTCAGATCTGGGTTTTTTACACCCAATTCAAATCATGTGACCAAACCCTTGGGAAATCTTAGTATTCTTCTACTTCGTGCATTGAAAGCATGAGTTTTCATGGCATAAGATATGTTATTAAGAGATTGGTAACATGACCTGAATTGGGCGTAAACAAACCAGAGATGAATGGGTCTATTTGCAATTTTCAAAGCAACTTTCAACTAATCAACACAATTTTCAATAGCAAGAAAAAGGCTTCATGCCACAAATAAAAAAGAAAGTAACTTACATAATTCGATAGTTGACAATGTAGAAAATATTCGACGAATCAATTGATCGACCATCATGCACCCACGTGACATTTACGCATTTATCTTCAACTGACCTCCTGCATTGTCTGCCGTCTTTGATTTCTTTTACAGTGATGTTGAACTTCTGGACGTTACCTGCGATGATACGTGTAAACAAAAATAGCAAACAAATAACCAACAAATAAACAACTATGGTAGGAACGTTCTTCCTTGCTTCCATTTTAATTACTTTCATTTTTAAACATTTAACATGTTTAAAGAAAATATGGTATGGATGTCTTCACAAGAAAAAACATTTACAGCAGCATTCTCAAACTGCTCCTTCGCTATAAAAATTATGAAAGAAAGAACAGAAGTTTAAAATTATAGTTTTAAAAATTAGAAACAGTCTTTCTAAAATCTGAGAATTGTAGAAATAATTCAGAAATTTATCAAATTCCTGGAAAACAGCACCCCTAAAGGAAACAGCACCCCAAAAGAAAACAGCACCCCAACAACATATCGTCTTAGAAAACAGTGCCCTCGTGACCTACATTAAATTCATTTGATGTAGGTCACGATTAAATTCATTTGAGGAACTGTGATACATTTTGTGCACATAAAATTTTGAAAAAATATTTCACAAAATCAAACAATATCTGAATTTTACGAAACGAAAAAAAAGGATGAAATCTCTGGAATAAACTACACTCTTTTTATAAGAATGTAAATGTTTGGAGTTGAGTCTCAAACATTTTTCAAATTCAAGTCTAATTGCTAAATATCTTACAAATCATATATTCTATTTACAATATTTTATAAAAATTGCCAATGAGCGTATTTAATATATGATGATTTTAAAATTTGTGATTCAACTTGAAACGACATCCAAAATCTCCTTAATAGAAATATGCATACCAATGTATGAAATGATGTTTACTGTTGTTAACATCATACATATAATTTTTTGCCTAAAGCCTTATTCGTAAAATATTTATACTTGTGTTCGTTATCTTAGCATATAGTATATAGTATAGCTGACATTTTGTAAAAACGAGATCATCAGAGTAGTATATAAATTCAACTGCAGTCAGAGGCGGACTGGGCAACTTTTTAAGGTCCGGGCAAACTCCTGTAGAGAGGCCCAAAAAGGCGGTATGGGGCATAGATGCACGCTAAAATGGGGCACTGAGAAAACGAGCTAAGGGGTGCTTTTCGGGCCATTCCGATAGCCCGACCGGCCAGTCCGCTCTGATTGTAGTGTTTGCATACTATTAACAAGCCATGAATAAAATATCAAGTGCTGAATTGATTTGCTGGAGCGCAGGTCCGCAGGTTGAATATAAAGGAAATAAGTTTCACCTCACAAATGGTCATATAATTTAAGACATGTAATAACACACAGTGATTATCAGATATTAAAAATTCTTCGACCTTCAGGACTAATTGAAATAAGTGGAAACTGTGGTTTTATGACAAGCATTTCTCGTTTGTTGAAAAACGTGACGTGACGTCACATATTGTTTTGTGTCGGCTTTTTCAAGAAACATTTCTCTGCTCACCATTCAAATGACCGCAAAGCCTTTAACATTTTAAAATATGTCACAGGCCATTTAAAAACTAACTAATGTGTTTTGTTGACTTCCGAGCCTGCTTTCGAAAATGACTAACACAATGAACGAAAACCAAGTTTACGATTTCAAACATGAGCTGTAATTCTTCACATAATTTTCCGTGAATTTAAAGTCTGCTAAGTATACATTTCCAGCCACAGAAAGAAGTATTCCACCGAAAAGCCTCTAAAAGATCCACTAAAATCGCTTTAACGATTTTCAGCGGTATTGCAGTTATCCAGATTTGCTTAAATTACTTGTTGTGTCTCGGTTATCATTTCTTACTGAGATAAAATGAGTGACGCATGAGACAAAGATAAAGATAATACACATCTTTTCATGGGTATTAAGAAACGTGAATGGTTGTTGTTAGTGTCCCTATACCCGTGAAAGTGAGTTGTTGTTATTTGTGTCCCTGTACCCGTGCAGGTTGGGGACACACTCACACATCACAGGCGCATGGACACATGGAAGAATAACAACTCACGTTTTCCTAATGCCCATGGTATTTTTTTTATGAAACACCTTTGTAAGAAACTCAAGGCTTAGGATAATCGCCAAACTAGAATTAAAGAAACCACAAAGAGTTACCCAGGCTGAAGATTAAAATCTTGAAAACTAAAAAATGACACTGAAACAACTTTTTATAATAAAAGCAACTGAACTTCTGATGCAGCAATAACAAAGAAAATAAATCATTAAGTAATTCCCCGATTCCCCCTTTTGAAGAAATCCCCAACCAATCCCAGTTGGGGTCGAGCAACACGTTATGCATAAGTATATACAATCTGTACATCGTAGACATGTCTGATATTTTTGGATTACAAATTCTCTGATCTTAGAAGACATAAAAACTGTGTGTTTTCACTTACAGTTCATGTCACATGATCATTACGTAGACTATTCCTTTCTAAATTAAATGTTTTTTTGGTTTCCCAAAAGCACGGCACCAAAACATGTGTGTTTATATAATAGAAACTTTATCAAGATATTAATCACAACATACGAATGTAGCGAAATTAAAGTCAACACGGATCGGAGAATAGTCTGATTTTGATATTTTTGGTAGCTTAAAATTTCTTGGACTGACCTGGTATGAAAAAGTCTTGAGTGCCCCCTAGGGGAAACAACACCTTAAAAATAAAAAAAGAACCAAAAATTTAATATATCTAGCAAAGCAGAAACTGCCGACTTAGTCATTGTTTCATGCAACCCCAGTTTTTGATTTTCAAAAGAAAATTAAATCCATGAACAAATATTGTGCAAATTTTTTGTCATAAATCGGTGTAAAAGCTTGCGTCATTTTTCAAAAAGATTTCTACTGAATCAGAAACATGGTCAATTATCTGTCTGAAATCCTGAAATAATATCAACATCGAAATCGTTGGCCTGCCATGTTTTGTTAACCTTTTTGTCAAATGACCAAATATCGCAGTGTAAACATTTAGAAATTGTTCGGAACGTGGCCAAACAGGCATGTAAACTCCCGGATGGGTGTTTTCCATGAAAACAGTTGCTCCTTTGCCAAAACCATTAAAACAGCTCCTTAATGTAAACATTTTTATGAATTAGGTTTTTAACCTTATTTTCCAATCATAATTATAAAAAAAAGTTGAGATTTTTCATATAACGATTCCATATTTTTATTTTTGTATCTTTTATATATATATGTTTATATAACGAGTGTTCCAAAAAGGATATGCGTTTCCCAAATCCTCTGCGGAGGATTTTAAGCTTTGATATTTTTGTTTCTACTTGAGTGATGCAAAATACGCTTCAACTTGAAGTTTGATACCTTTTCTTGGCAAAATCGAATGCTAATTTTGTGCTTTAGTAAAACCAGAGGTTTTGATAATGAACGTAAACGTCAAAATTACAAAATTATGTATCTATAAGGTCAACATTAGTATGTCATATTCTGAATAAACGATCGCAAAGAAAATTAGATTTATACAATATAATAAGAAAATTTAACATAACTGCTTTGGAGTAAGGTCATAAATGTTTATAAGATATCCTCCTTGACCAAGTCGGACATGGGTATACCTAGGCACTCTTCAAGCTAGCAAAGTTGCTGCATTTTCAAATAACATAAAGCAACACAGGCTCACGCTTAGAAAACTAGTGAATTACCAAAAAAAAGTTTAAAAAGTTTGTAAAAACAACTCACATGCACCAAGATATCCATTCTTCGTTTCTGTAACACCCTTTGATTTGTTTCCAGAAAAAACCAAAGTGTTCTCAAATTCTTTAATTTCACCAGGGCACAAATATGAATTGCTATGGAACAGCAGTCTGCCTTTAGTTACAACCAATCTCTTTGGCTTCCACAGGGTTTTCAAATTCGAATTACGAAATACCAACAGAGCATAACTGCAAAGAAAACATCCGTAATGAAGAAGTCAGGTCTTCCAAATAATTTTAGCACCAAGAAATATTTCACTGTGGATTTTCAATACACCTTTTCTAAAAAAAAGGTTGCCATTATGAAGTCTTTAAAATATTTGAGATATTGAATTTTTGAATCCAAAATTAGATTGTGCATGAAAAGTTTACTCTAGGGCAATGCTTCTGCCTCAAAATATCAATTTGTGGATAGAAAAACTTTCTATTGCTATATATTTTTCAGTAATGGCTATAGAATAGACAAAAATATGCTTTCAGACTAAACCTTGCCTGCACAATTCAAAAATTTGCTAAAAAATAAGATATCTCAAAAATATCAAAAATTCCATAATGGCAGAAGCATGTCCCTAGGTTGATTAGTGTGATAAATATCCCCTCTCATACATAAACAAGACATAATTTTTTTAAACATTGTTAAATCTTGGGCGTTTATTGAAGGAAATACGGTTTTAATTAAAGTTCATAACCGTAAAACTAACGAAATAATTTAAAGTTCATAACCATAAAAAGACAACATTAAGAAGCTGCGATTAGTTTGGCGAGAAAATAATAATAACGAAAGTCTGCCATTTTCAAAATATTTCAAAAATTTCAAGATAGTAATTTTTTGACTTGAGATTCTGATTGTGGGATTTGGCCGTAAAATTGTCTCAGGGCATGGTAAATTTGCTAAAATTCTCAAACTCTACATCCTTTTAAAAATTGAGCAGCTAATGATAGGCATTTGAAAATTCACACATAAATTAAGTTTCGTATGAGGAATCTTTGTTTTAAGTCTAAAATTTCATGGAGCATTAATGGCTGATTTTTGTTGAATGGTGCGTACTTAAAGGTTATTAGTAAGTGACCTAAAAGTATAGGTTCAATTTTCCTAAAATTTTAGCAAAACAAGACACTCATCCTATTATTTCGGGATAGTCTACATTCCATTTCTGAAATAAAGAAAAAACTTACTCGTTTTGTAGCAAGTACTTTGGTTCAATTGATTCTAAACTCTTAAAAAAACTAAGCGAGGTCAAAACTTCTGATTCTCTTATTTCAAGAAATCCTTCAATTTTTTGTATTGCACCAAGCATGTTTTCCAGCTTCTGTATAACATCACCTTAGAAAAATCAAAGAATATAGCCAGTACTTGATTTGACAGTAAAACAATGGCTCCACGATTGAGTCTTCTTTACTAGAAAACTTTATTTCGTCAGAGTTAAAAGTTGGCCTAAACACCATTTGAATACCATAGACTTTGATTTGACTACCTAAATTCCCTGTACTTTTGCTCTTTGATGCTGTCGTTGTCGATTCTGTCAGTTAGTGTAGCGGAGGAATATCATTGGCTTGAAATGAATCTCACATCAGTAGTAAAATGTTGATGTGAGATTCAATTCTTTTGTTTGAGCCAATGAACGCTCGCGAAATCAAAGCAGGAACCATGGGTTTTTCCTTCTGAGATATCCCTGGGCACGAGGCTGAGTTACATCATTTAATCATGCCGACATTAAGTCCAATGCAGTTGCAAAATCGCAAATATAAAAATCCAACATTCGCGTTAGAAAAAATAGGAAAAAAGGATTCAAGCGTGTTAATTTCGTTTGAAAATTTAAAACTCTAGCAGGAATGGTGCTATGGATATAAAAATATAGAAATGAAAATCCAGAAAATGTCTGAATAGGATGTTAGTTAAAAGCCTGTTATAATTTCTTTCGCAAAAAATAAAAAATGATAATAAAAGAAACCTTTACAGAAGAAAATAACCTTTAAAATGTAAACGTTTATGATCAAATCGTGAAAATGGCTAAACTACAAATGTTAAAACTGATCTATAAATGCCAAAATAAGGCTTAAATCTTACTAAAATTGGAAATAAAACATAAATAAATTAAAGAATGTCAAGAAACCACTGCAGAAAAAAGTAGGCTTATAAAATTGAATTTTTGTGATCAAATTGTAAAAATATGCGAAACTACGAGTCTTGGGAACATCTTTTCGAAATTAGAGTTACTTTGCAAATTAAAAACACAGGAAATAACAACTATATAGATGTTATTAAAATAACATATGAAACATAAATGCAATACGTACTTGGTCCTACCCGTAGTTCAATCCTGATATTTCCTCTCACAATTGTGTACCCAGATAAAGTCTTAGCACTTTCGAGTCCATCAATTTTTAGCATTTTGCCTTTGGTATCGTACACTAGAAAAAATATTTGCCAAAGCAAACAATTTTGATATTTGAATCCAAGGCACATTTTAACGATTGTCATTTGCACCCAAAGAGCCCTTAAGCTGCCTATTAGATTACCCAAACATAAACCAATCACATGAGCCCAAAAATTACTCAATTCAGACGAACAAATTGGGGACTTTCTATTTTTGACCCACCACTAATAATTTCTTAAAAAATGCTTTTGTAATAATTTCATAAAATTATACTGTACTGCAAAACAAAAACAGTGTGCCAAATTCATTTGAAACTTGATTTATTTTTACATCTAATTTCCCCTCTGGTTTTTTGTTGGCAAATGGGGCAAGGTACGTTTTTATACGTTGTTTTAGCCGGAGGGGGGGGGGGGGGTACATGTCGGACGGGAGTTTGCCGCTGATATTATATAAATTCACCAATCTTTAATGTTCGAATTTTCATATATACCCAGCATTAATTTTGTGTTTCATTCCAAATCACCCAACATTGAGGAAAATTTTAATATCTAACCTAACATTAAGGCATTATTGTCAAAAATGATACCCAGGTTTAGAGAATTTACTGCCTTCAAATCCATCCATATCGGCAGCACATACCCGTACTCATATATTAGGGTGTACCCCCCCCCCGGGCTAATTTCTCATTAAAAATATCAACATACCGAGTGACCCCCCACCCAGAAAAAAAAACTCTGCGTTTGTAGGGTTACAGCTCAAAATCCAAGTTTGAACTTTTGACAATCTGACTGAGTGCTCCAAAGGACTTTTGGCAAATATTGTAGGTGGTTTGAATATGGAGCAATGTGAACACATGTTTGGTCATTAAAAAAAATTCTGCGGAGGGGGGTATTTTTAATTTTACGTCCATAGGTCCGATAAGCCTTTTCCTTTGGCAAATTCTAAAATCATCCAACTTCATCGAACTGCTTTGTGAAGAAACAAAGCGGAAGTTTAAATAATGTAACGCAGAAATAAAATCATTTTTTAAATAACACTAAAGTGTTCGCATTGCTCCATGGTTTAAAGAAGAAGAAGCAGAAATTTAAAAAATTGCAAACCTCGAGGGCATTGAGATGTTTTGCACTTGTCACAATGCTTGGTGACGACATTTTCAGTGTATCCAGCTGGGCATTGTTTTACGCAATGGCCATCGTACACATATTGTCTTTTAAACTTCCAAACCGACCAAAGCGGCCAAAGCGACCAAAGCGGACAACCATCTTGGCACTCAAAGTTATCCACCTTCAAAGAAATTTCCAGCATTAGCAAATTTTTTCATAGAAAAAATTAATTTAAGAAAATCAAATGATGTTTGTCGAAGCTCAGAATGTCAAAGAAATTGAGGCTCAGAATGTTCTTCAATTGTTTTTATTTTTGCACAAATGCTTCTTCTGTAATTTTTTCTTTATTGAAGACGTGACCTAATTTTTCTTTGCTTCATCAATACATAGGCAACAGTCGTGTTTAGAATCACTCATATTTGTATAATAAGTAATATGTCAGCAATTAACACTTAAACAATATAATACTAAATACAGTATTTAATTTTTCGGAAATCTTGGATCTGAGGCTGAGCATATTCTTAATTCGCTCTTACATTTTTGACAATTCGAGCCTCGATATTCTTATAAAATGATTAAAGTGTTTTTTGTTTTTACATAAAAAAGAGTGTACAGTATTGTTTTATCCGATAGAACAGTTACAGTCAAGTCCGGTGAAGTCCGACCCAGAAACGACTTTATGAGAAAATCAAACCCTGAATTTTGACCACAAGAATAATAAAACAATGGGTTAACAAAAAACAATCTGTCATGTCACGACAAATCTTGGCAAGAAGGAAAGAAAAACAGAAGGAAGAAAAATAATATCCAAATAAATTTCTAAAGATATCCGAGTTATGTCGCAAAGAAACAAATGCACGAATGAGAACCTGCAACTTAGGAGGAGCAAAAGAGGTCAAAATTATGACTAAAAGAGAACCTTGTTAAACATTTGTTGACATTCCAAAAGTGTTTGATGTAAAGACAGTCATCTGAACATTGTTTCAAAGCACGCATTCAATGTTTATTAGAGTGCACAGAAAAGAGCTGCTCCCTTTCCAAATATTTTGGGTGGCAAGAAACAAACAGAGTTAAACTGTCTAAATAAATCTGAGTACAATTAAAGAATTGTCAAAGATTTTTAATAAAACTGCGATAATCACGCGTCATTATCGCTGTTTAAAAATGAGTTGTGGGTGATGTATCTGAAGGACTGATTTAACTAAAACCACGTGACAAAATCTTTAGTTGCTAAGTTAGTTTTGTCACAAAATAACTCTGGAACTCTCTCTAAAAACAAATAGTTTAGCCTGACTGTGATGAACTACTCGACAGATCCCGAGATCCGATTTTACTTCTTGGGTCCAGGGTCTTGGGGTCCGACGAGCAGTACATCCCAGCCTGACTGTAGACCTAAATGTCCAAAGAATTTTCCAAATTTTGGTCGATAACACTAGAGTCATTAGAATATTAATGACTCTGACTGGCTGTTAACATGATTAAGAGAAGTGCTGGGGGAGTGAATCCAAGTGAATTGTGGCAATAGTGAATCCAGGCTAATTGTAGTAAACTATACACGTATTTTTTTTTATAAGAAACCAAACAAGGACCTAACTAGAGAAAGTTTCTTAATTTTTTGGGGGTTTTGCTAGTAAAGGTTTCTTAATGGTTTCTTAATTAAGAAAGAGAAAATAATTTTTGGGGTGGTGTATGACTGCAATGTAGACTTGCTACGAGGAAAGAACAGAGTGGATAGCTTTTTGATTAAATATAATGGCTTCTTTTGGGCACAAAATTTGTTTTACTACGTAAATATAGTGGTAAGCTATAAAACTGGTGTGATGATAAACGAAAGAAATAACTTAAAAAATTTGCAAAGTTTCTTAGAGTTGTAACACTGTACTAGTAAAGTTTCTTAATCGTGCAGAGCCTTTATTGTGGTAGGATCGTATCTAATAAGCATGGTTTTAACAGAGTCACGAAAACACTACGATCGCATGATCACTGATCAGAGAAAGGTTGAAGAAAAAATAAAATTATATGCCACTCCCAAGCCACACCTATTTCTGATTGTTTAGTGAGGAAGATTTCAAAAATGAAACTTTACTATTGGACGAGGGTAGATTATTTCTTTGACCCTGGATTTCAAGCATGTTTATAGTGCCTCGTAAAAAGACAAAAGCTTGTTATCTTGAACACATTCCTCCGTGTGTTTATCCATGGTTTATCAGTAAATAAAAATATCAACGTGAAAAAATTTAAAAGACACATGTTATTTCTCGTGGTCATTGCTTCTAGTCACGTGACAAGCTTACAACAAATCATAAGACTGCGGAATCACAGACAACATGACGGGAAGACATACTAATCTCTGTGTTTCCGAGAGAAAAGAAACGATCATGGTGGAAAAAGCAATAATTGTTGTGGTGATTTATTCTTGACTTATAAAATAGTCTTCAGAACAATAAAATTCAATTCGATTCCTTGGTACTAAATTATGGAATAATATGCCCCAATAAACTGATGCAATTAATTAAAAATATAACATATAAATAATTAATATAACAACACAGGGTATATATTCAACGATAAAATATTAAACGTTACTAATTTAGCCTAATTTAATGACTGGTATTAAATGCTAGTTAAACATCCAAATTGTGAAATAAAATAAAAAAGTTGTAAGTAATAGCTTGAAAGAAAGTATAATTTAAAGATTAAATTGAGACTTGCCCAAACAGGTTACAAAACCGTAATCTTTTTTCTATTAATTTAGAATTATCTTGCATAAATAATCAACCTCTTTTATGGTCATAAATACATTTATATCCAAGAAAGAATTTTCTGAATTTCTGATGAATTTCTAGTCCCGAAACAATTAACCCACCAGTACGGTCGGAACATCTGCTTACACACAGGGATTATTCTATGGGAAAAACAAAACATTCGCACTTTAAACAACTGTAAGAATTTTATGAACTTTTCTCCATTTCTTCGACTAACGTTTTTTTTTTTAATATAAGAACAAACATAAGAAACAACAGGCTTAGATTTTCATCGATACTTTTGGTATTTCAGAAAAAATGTTTAGCCATTGACCTGATACAAGCTTAAATATAAAGATGTTTTTGAAATAGTAAGAGGTAGGGAAAACTATGTAAAAAAAATTATTCAAAGTTAACAACAATTCAGGCTGAACCAAAAGCTTGCTGTTTTTATAAAAAGCATGGGTCTAAAACTTCATACGACTTGAATAAAATATGGTGAAAATTTCACGAAAGAACGAATTTGAATTTACAACACCAAAAACTGAATTTACAACTCTACGAAACATATTAGAAACAACGTTTTAGAACAATGTATGAATCCCATAAGAAGTGTTCTTGCGATACAGTTTGTTAATTACCATGACATGCAAGTGTCCTAAAAACCTATATTGTCCATATTTCCTATACTGTCCTATAAAAATCATGTGCCGTATATTGCGGAATGTTCAACATGCACATGTCCTAGTGCCCATGGTTTATTTGTGTAATAGATGTTCTTGCTGCGCACAAACAGTTCTGCTCAATTTCCCCAGGATGTAAACAAATGGTGTAACACGAGGTTGACAAAGGATGTCGCCTCTTTCAAATGTTGTAAGGCCAAAACCATGTTGGAAAACTTCCAAGATACAATACAGACAAAGATAAAATATATCTAACAGCCAAGAACATTATATGAATACGTGAATAAAACAATAACTGTATACTTCTTGCGTGTTTTGAACAACATCTATCTATTTAATGAATAATATTGCGTGTTTTAGGTATTGCGTGTTTTAGATATTGCGTGTTTTGAACAGCATTTATTTGATTAATAATAAATTGGTATTTCATTCAGATGTAGGAAAATTTTTGGGAAGATAAAACTCATTTACGAAAATAATAAAAAGGCAATATTTATGCACAATATAAAATTTGTGACGTATTCCTCTGAAAAAAAAAAATACGAATTAACGTTGAATTCTGAGGAAAAGGAAATTCTGAAAAACAAAAGTCAACATGTGATCACTGTAATGTCCCGTCAAGTAAAGAAATAAATGATAATAGAATGACGAAAACAAAGTAAAAAACATGACGTAAAATCAAATACACGTGACCTTCTTTCGAAGGTTGAAAAACAACATAAAGAAAAACGTAGTGAAGAACAACAAAACAATTGAACTTTACAAACGAATTTCAACGAAATACCGAGAAAATAAACAAATAGGAAAATAAACATACGAATTAAACTAACTTTGAGTTGCCTTGTTGATTTCGTGATGCCATGTTGTCATTTGTTATCATTATAGTTCGACATGTTCTCCATCCTTCTGAAGTCTTCAACCAAATTTCCCCCGGTGACCTCCAGTCATTCCCAATAAACGGCATTTTCCAAACACCTGTTTCCTATTCACGAGGTGCAGACAGCCTCTCAAGATCAATAAAACCTTTGTCAGTGTCAAGATGGCAACTTTCGATTTTGAAGCAAGTCCAAAAACCTGCAAGCTTTTGCCGTGTTTTGAACGCAATTATTTTTTTTTCCTTTTGAATTACGGCATCATTGTCAATACGCAACTTGTCACCTGCTTTAGCTTCTTCTGGTTGGTGGATGGAATCGAGACTGCTTTCTGATTGGCCACTCTGAAGCGAGGTATGTCAATCATATCAGACCTCACTTTAAATCAGCTGGTCATGTTTTCTTCTTGCAGGGGATTCCCGTCTCAAACTATGGCGGGAAATTTGAAAATTAGTTAATCCAGAAACAATGTTTCTTGTTTTCGTGGTCACGTTGTTCTCAAAAGTGTACACTTATCTAACATTCCTCTAATATTAATGTCGAAATTTGCGCATTATTCATGCATTTTAATGCTTACAACAAATTGTAGGTAGGCTAATTTTAAAAAATGAATTAATTTCGACCTTTAGAGATAAAAGTAATAAAAATATAATTTTCAATTTCAATTTCATAATAATAACTTGCTACATTACTAAGCACCGTTATATAACAACTAAGAAAAAAAGCAATGAGTAAACCAATGTTTAAGTTAGTGGGGGGGTCACATTGGGGCACCCTCTGTTTGGATTTTATTGGTACTGGTAATAAATATTGCCAATAAACAACAAAGTGTTGTTTTCTTTAAAGTAGTATGAACTGAAACAGTATCTCTCAAGGGCACTGGAATGAAATTGAAGAGGCGGGGCAAAAATTTTGAGGACAAAGAGTAGAAAAATAAAGAAATCATCATGATTTTGGTAGGGCCGAATTCATCTCACATTCCTGTTACTCCAACAACATTAATCATAAATAAATGTAAAATATAGAGGTAGACCTCAACAGCATTGTTAATACGACTACATCACTGTTTTGATCAAGTCATTAAGAAATTGAACATAATTGTGAGCTAGCTTAAACAAGTTTAGAGCATTAAGTTAAGAAACTGATAAATCAATAAATCAATAATCATTTGTAGAATTCCTGAATACTACATTGGAATTAAATGAAACCCAGGAACAGTAAGGTTCAGTCTGGGCCGCTAGGTTAAGCAAATTTTAGTCCTAAATGCCCTCACAGGCCTAGGAAAATTTAAAGCCAACACCAGACCAAAGTGAACAAAAATGTGCGCAAATGCCGTACACAGAAATTCCTTCCATTTCGTTATTTTTTCTTTTTGTGATATTCATTTTTGTGGCATAGATGTCATTGTAATATAAACATTTTCATTTTCATTTAAGGTATTTGTAAATCAGGGTTGTACACATGAGAAAAACACAGTACACTCGTTAATTCACTCACTGAACAGTAGTTAATTCACTTAAGGCAAATTATGAGCAGCTCTTTTGGGAACATCTGCTATGTTCTAACAGACTTAATGAAATATATGGAGTTGTAAAAACTGAATATAGAGAAGAACCATATATTAGAACAATATCAAATATTAGAGATGCATCCGCTATAACTAAACTACGTATCTCAGCACATAATCTCTCCATTAAAAAGGGTTGAATGCATAAAGTTGCATAAAGAATGCATAAAATAAATCGGGTTTGTCCCACATGTCCTAACAAACAATTGGGTGATGAACAACATTACCTTTTTGACTATACATCGCCAACATTAGTGGATGCAAGAACCCCTTTCTGGCCATATTTTCACGAAATATGCACTGATAGAAATATTACAAGTAAGAAAGATATGTTACATATCATCTTGGGCAACAGAGAAATCGTATCTAACCCCAATAGTGTTAAGTTTTTGTCCCAGATTATTGAATACGCGACAACAATACAACTGGTACAAGTGACAGAACCGCGTATGACTGTAAGACCTATTAAAAAAAATCATTAGTTTATCATCCTTTTTTAGAAATTTTTAGACGCGGGCGGGCGCGTTTTTTTAAATCTTTTTTTTCTGTATAAGGTTCTGGCTTGTTTAGGGTGATGGTACCCCCAACATAGGAGTCGCCCAAAAACGTACGCTCTGAGTGTGAGGGACGGGGTACCCCCAAAACCGTAGCGATTTTTCGTGTTGTATCTGACATATTACGCCCCTAAAATGAGATCACGCGGCAATTTTTCGTTGGGTAAATGATAAATATGAGCGTGTGTACTTTCTGAATGCACAGATATTGCGAATGCAATAATATCAATTCCCAAGGATGCAATATTTATCAAAGGCTAATACGAAAAAAAGTTTCATGAAAAAAAAATATTGACGCGGGAGGAACATATGACGCGCGCGGGGATGATAAACTAATGATTTTTTTTAAGGCGCCTAACATTTGGAGCTTTAGATATATATATATATAAACAATCAGCCGATAGTACTATTTTGTTTTAAGGTGTTTATGTATATTATAGTATTATAATTATTATTTAGAAAAGAATATATTCTTTTCAATTTGCAACATCCATTCGCGAGACCACGAGACTTGCATCATCCTCATATTTTCTCTAAATGCCATCCCCCTGGAAACCTTAAATGTGAACCCATGCTCAAATCGTAATGGCATCTCGGGTGGTTTAATGGATGAGATGTCACAGACGCCCATGTCTTTTTTCAATCCTTTGTAACTTTCAGTCATATGATTATCTCATGTTGCTTCCAAAACAATAGAGCCATCTCCAATAAATACAGATACTCTGATTTCAAATTAAAATCGTTGGACTGGTGTATGAGAACACTACCAAGATGTATTATCAACTGCTCACTTTTGCATTAATCGGAACCATCAGTGGATTAGCTATTTCAGCTGACAAAGGAACAGATGAACTTCCTCCAGTATGGGGGTTCAGGTACGCTGTTGCTGGCAAATTGGAACTTCCGTATGCACAAATTGTGGAACCATTTAGCGCGTGGTACGATGGGATAAAAAATAAAAGCAGAATTGATTTCTATGGAGGTAAAAAGAGCCGTTTTGTTTGACAAGATTAATTATTCATTTTATTTGTTTTGTGTGTTGGAAATATCTGTTCAAAACAACAGTTACTAAATTTGCGCTCCTCCACAGAATACATAACAATGTAACAGTTACTAAATTCATCTGACTGAAGGGTCACCCTCTTTACGAAATGAAAAACCGAAAATAGGAAATGACGATCATTGTAAATGAAATTATAGTTATCACGATTTATCAATGCGATTTATCTAAACTTGTCAACCATAATAGCCAAGCCCTTTTTTCCACGCGTGATTACGCAAAACGCTAATACTTCTGTTGCGAAATCCACATGAAACGGCCTTGTTGCGTGCAACGGCTTGGAATTCTGTGTGCGTTGTGGTGGTTTCTGTGTGGGAACGTAAAATCAATATTTTCTTGACATGACATGTATCGTGTCGTGATATACAAAGAAATTGGCGTATACTGTGTGAATGTTAGGCCCTACCTACGCCCTCCTTGATTAATTCATACATATGTCATGAAAACAAAAATAGGAATTTTGTCATGAAACACAGAATGAGATCGAGGTTGAAATAAACGAAGCAAGCCTGGAATTTGAGAATGTTGTTCTTGTGAAAAACATAACATGAGCTGAAAAACAAAAACATGAGCTTTCATTCAAATTTTCGCATGTATTTTTAAAAAGAAGTGTGATGTAAATATCCTTGTTTATTTTAGTTATTGTCATTGCTGCTTCCTGCCTGTGCTTCCCGACATAGGAAAAGCTTTTGTTGTTTGTCTCAAAGGGACAAATAAAAAATTGACGAAAAAGTTAAACAAACTTGATTATACATCTTAGCTTTTAATACACAACAAATTACAATAAAGATGACAGCATCCGGGGGTATTTTTTCCACGAGAAACTGCCTTCTATAATAGAATGGGCAGTTGATTGAGTCTGTCAATCAAAACTGTGCAATATTCTAAAGTAAATAGATCAGGAAAAGCTTTCCAGCCATATGCCCCTATTTGAAAATAGCTCAGGGAAGCTCATAAAATTCAATTTTTGAAATGAATAAATGATGAATATAATAAACTAGAAGATTTATGAGAAGAATGTAAAATTTCTACAATAAAATAGAGAAAGGAAGAAGAGAAATAAAAATCAGAAGATCAAAATCAAGGAATGTATCCATGATATGTTGTTTTTGTTGTTGTTGTATTTTGGTAGTTAAAAATAATCCATCGTTTACATTTTGCTACCAAAACTTCTTTAAACATTTTTTCTGACACAACAGGAATGGATGCTGTTGTTCAAAGAGGAGACCTTGGCAAAAGTGGTCAGACATTCAAAATATCACCAATGACAAACGAACATGTTCTGAACAAAAAATCATGTTTTCAATTGAATGGAACTGAGCAGGCTAAAACTACTGCGCAGGCGTTTCTGCCAGATACAGCAGGTTTTGTGGTATGATATGCTAATTTATGCATAAAATATGTTCTATGCAATTGCGGAGTTTGTTGCATGTCAAGCTAAAGGCCAACATATTAATACCTGTTTTTAAAATCGTAAAATTTATCGTTTTATTGTGTCAAACATGTTTTGTTTTAAACTTGCCATCATTTTGAAATGTTTCCTATTTTGTGAAGTTCAGTCTCCATATATGGTTGTTAGTCGAACACTAGTTACAACTGCTCTCTCAGCAACTGTTGTCTCAGCAACTGTTGTCTAATTCAACTTTTGCAATTACCTCGTTTCCATATAGTCACCCACTAAACTGTCCGCAACCAACCGCCAACTAAAATTAGAAAAAAACGCACACGAATAAAAACCAAAAGCGTGCCAAATTACAAATTAATAGCCGTGCGTAGAATTAATAATTGCCAATTCATCTTAGGAAAATTTGATAATGACCAGTTGCAAATGATCACTCCTACCCATTTTTAATTTGGTGCGCTTTTAATTTGCATTTTTGTGCGTTTTGTGGGCGACATTTAATGGGCTAGGGCGACACAACTATATAGAAACTAGGTTCAAGCAACATAACACTGTCAGAATTGTCAGTTTCATTCAGAATTGTCCAAATGCACACTACAGTAGATCCCCGTTATCAAGAAACTGCAAATTAAGAAACTGTTGCTCAAAATCTTTATATGAGAATAATAGAAGAACAATGGAATGATCTGATAAGCAATGAGGCTAAAGCCAAATATCCAATTTTTTAATAGTGGAGATCTACTGTACCTATATTTCTTAACACACGCAATAATTTCTGTGTTATACAGTAAGAACTTGCCAATGAGAAACTGACTTTTAAGAAACCACAGGCTGATTTTTAGCAAATATTTACAAATTATTTTTCAAAATTGATTAAAAGTTGATTTAAATGATGGAAATCATTTCAGGTTAATAGAGAGTATTGCTATGCCTTATCTATCACAATATTGGCAGCATGCATCAGCACAACTCTATCTAACTTGACAAAATGTTAAGAAACCAGACAGGCTGATTTTCAAAATCCAGTTTCTTATTGGCTGGCTCTATCTGTATTTTTATTGGTTTATTCTTTTTTGTAGCACACAAAGGACACAGTTTTTCGAGGCCAATATGTTCAAGAATGGCGTTTAATTCAAACCAAAGGAACAAAAGTGAACACATATATACTTTATGTCTCAAAAGATGATCAACGAAAACCTCTTTACTATGAAATGAAAGGCTTTGATTCTTTGTTTGGTTCTCATTATGATGACTACAAAATTACCTACACACTTTTTTCAACCACATATGACGACAGTGTTTTTGACACACTTATCAAAGGCAAGTAGGGGTTTAGGTTGTGAAACTTACGACAATGTTTTTGATACACTCATCAAAGGCAAGTAGGGGTTTAGGTGGTGAGAATTACGACAGTGTTTTTGATACACTTTTCAAAGGCAAGTAGGGGTTTCGGTAGTGAAAATTACGACAATGTTTTTGATGCATTTATCAAAGGCAAGTAAGGGTTTCGGTAGTGAAAATTACGACAATGTTTTGATACACTTATCAAAGGCAAGTAGGGGTTTAGGTAATGAAAATTACGACAATGTTTTTGATACACTTATCAAAGGCAAGTAGGGGTTTGGGTAGTGAAAATTACGACAATGTTTTATCTCGTCAAGAGTTAAAATATTATAAAGCATTGAAGAAATAACATAGACTAGAATTAGAATGATGGAAAGACATTGCTAATCTAATAGCCACTGGAATATATTTGTTGATTTTCACTTCCAAACTACAAATGAACGAAAACATACTACAATACCACTGTCTAAGCAGGAAAAAATATGTATGGAATCTCATTTCCTAGAAGTGATGAATTTCAACAAAGCATTTATGTAACGTCAATATATATAACACAAATATTTCAGGTCGGTTAGTCGTGTAGCCCAAGAATTAGTGTTTTTGTTTACCATTTCTTAAACTGTTCGGTTAACTTCATTTTGTAAATCGTGAACTTTCTAGGTATAAAATGTGGCGGATTCCCTGGCCCTGGTCACGAAGGAAGCATTTTGGCCAATCCTATGCAAGAATACATTCATCCAACCAATGAGGATCATTTGGATCCAATGTTCAGTAACTTTGCAACCAAATATGGAAAAGACTACATCAATAGCCGACACGACGAGTTTCACAAACGACAGCACAATTTCAGACACAATTTAAGGTAAAAAAATTGTTTTTTGTCGTTAAATTAAAACATTTGGCTTTGGAGAACAAATGTGCTTTCTGTGGTTTGTTTGGTTAATTTCATCAGTCAAATTGATTGGTCAATTTAAAAAAAAAAATTTATCGTTCAAAATAACACAGGTTGGAGCCAAACCTCTAGGTTAAGGCACAGCAGATACGAGAGAAACCTAACACATTTTATGATTTCTCCAGAATTTATAAGAAGATAAAATTTAAAACTGGCCTTAATAGGAAAATAGTGTTGGCAGCCATATTGAAAGAATTTGAAAGAATATCAAAGTAATGTTTTAACTTTTTAAATGAGAAAAATGTCTGAAGCTACAACTTTTAAAGAAAAGCTTTCAACTGTGGTCAGAACACACAAAATTTTAATTGTTTCTCAGTCCGCTTAAAACTACAAGAGCGACAATTTCCAGCAAATTAAAATTTCACCAATTTTCTGAATAAACAACAACTTTGGCATTCATTCTAGGTTTATTCATTCAATGAATCGAAAAGGTCTCTCCTATAAATTGGGAATTAACCACTTAGCTGATCAAACACAAGAAGAAATGAAAATATTACGAGGGAAGAAAAGATCTGATGGAAAATACAACGGAGGGAAAGAATTCAAACCATCCAAGAAAAATAGTGAATTGCCTGAGTCAATGAATTGGAGACTCTATGGTATGTTGTTATACATATTACATTCAGAAAGAATATTAGCTGTGCTGATGATAAAGAATTTTAACAAAACATTGATTAAAATGACAGCATGCTGGTGATGATAATTTTGATGATGATGCGTTCTCCTAATGATAAATATGTTGATTTCAGGTGCTGTAACTCCAGTAAAAGATCAAGCTGTTTGTGGATCATGTTGGAGTTTTGGAACAACTGGAGTGATAGAAGGAGCACTTTTCATGAAAGTAAGGAAATATATAGTCATACATAGTACCCATTCATATATGATTTCATTGGCCAATATTCATAGAAATCATTGAAACAATTAAAAGAGTACTTATGTCTCGTTCAATTCCTACCCTGACCATTCCACCCCCCCGGGCAGCCCGGGGGTCAACAAAAATTTCATGCACAAATGCCCGGGGGCTGGGGAAAAATTAACAGTCAAATGCCCGGGGGCCGGGAATTTTTTATGTGCAAATACCCGGGGGTGTCCCGGGGGGATGGTCAGGGCAGGAATTGAGCAAGACATTATACAAAAGTTAGAAAAAAGCATTTCAAATAATAATCAATACGGGAAAGATTCTAGCAATCCATAGTGGATTCTTGTAATCCACAGAAGATTCATGCAATCCATATTGGATACTTGTAATCCACAGATTATCTTTTTGTAATTTATAGAAGATTCATGCAACTCATGGTAGATTCTCGTGATTCAAGAAGATTAATGCAATCCATAGCGGGTTCTTGTAATCCATAGAAGATTCATTCAATTGCAAGTTCTAAGCAATAACTTACGAAGCAGTTTAAAAACTATTTTGATTCACAGCAAAATATTATTTTTCGTAGACTGGTCGCCTTGTCCGCCTTTCACAACAAAACTTAGTTGATTGCTCATGGGGTTTTGGTAATAATGGCTGTGATGGTGGAGAAGATTTCAGATCTTATCAGTGGATTATGAAACATGGTGGAATAGCAACAGAAGATAGCTATGGTGGATATTTAGGAAATGTGAGTATGCATCTGTGATAGTAAACTGCTCGTGCATTATTGATCATTCTATTTAGGAGTACTGGGGTTATTTTTGCAGCACATGGAATCATTACTGTTAATCTTTCTCTCTTCAAAACAATTTATTGGGAGATTAGAAGAAAAATTAGAAAATTAATTTATTTGCAAGCGCCATAAATGCCATCAAATTTTAAATGGGTTTATATACACCAAAGACAGTAACAGCAGTTATTCAGTAGTCCTTTTTGTGCAATTGCTATACAGTTTAAATCTGAAGTTTAAAACATATCTTGAAATTTTATTTCCACAGAATGGATACTGTCATTTCAACAGCAAAGACATTGTAATTGGTGCAAAATTGACAGGTTATGTCAATATAACATCAGGTGATTTAAATGCATTGAGAGAAGCCATTGCTACAAAAGGTCCAATTTCTGTTGGAATTGATGCTTCGCATTTGTCATTATCGTTCTATTCTCATGGTGTTTACTATGAACCAAAATGTGGTAAGTGTTTTTTCTTGCTGTTATCATTCTTCTGTTGACCAAACATAGACATGTAAACATAGAAATTAAATTTTGTTATTATTAAAAACACTGTTGTAGACAAATGGATAGTATCCCAATATTGAAGTGAGCATGTCAGAAATGATTTTCAGAACAATTTGAGACAACAAATATATATGACATTTTAACATGTTGCCTTTACATCGTGTACACATCATACAACATACATTATGCCCTTACACATACAATATATGATACCTTTACATCACACAATCATACATCATGTTAATATAAATAAAAACAGAAACAACGCAAAAAAAGATAAATTCAACAATATTTTTTTATATTTACTAAATATAAAAAAATATCGTTCAATTTATCTTTTTTTTGTGTTGTCTCTGTTTTAATTTTTTTTTGTATACTTCGTCGCAAGTATCCGTGGATCAAACAAACAGTCTGCAAGTGAACTTTTCCGAAAGCACATTATCATACATCATTGCCTGTACAATAGATTGTAGACATTGTTTGCTTATCCCAGTAAAAGTTAAACAAATGTACTTTTAGGGTTTCAGTACAAGAATGGTAATAAAAAACTAACATGTTTATAGCTTTCTTCTCAACAAATGACCAAGGCAGTGCTTCAAAAGAATAACTCAGATGTTTAGGGACAAATTTGACATAATCATAGGATGACAAAATAGACATTGATAGTTGAATTAGAAGTAAACTGCACAAATTTTAGATTATAATAAGTAAATATTTTTAGGCAGCACTGTATACTCGCTTGACCATGCTGTTTTGGCTGTTGGGTATGGAACATTTGGTGGAAAACCTTACTGGTTAGTCAAGAATTCATGGTCCACACATTGGGGAAATGATGGCTATGTTTTGATGTCACAAAAAGACAACAATTGTGGAGTCGCAACAGCAGCCTCATTTGTGACAATGTGAACAACAACAGCAACATTTTATAATTTTTTTAATCACAATGCATCTGTACTTTAATGCATAGGGTAGATGCTCATTTGCATCCAAAACTTGTTATAGTTCGATTTCAAATTAAAATAATTCTGATTACATTTAGGACATTGTTTTTACAGCATAACTTTTATAATGATTTTGTTTTACTGATGCATGATGATGCATGATTAAGATTTATATGGTGACAAATATATTTTAATGTTTAACTGAAAATGATATTTTTATGTGAGTGATATTTGTATGACATGTGAGTGATTTTTTCTACCTAACTAGCATCTACAAATTTATAAAAAGTATAAACAATATGTAATTCACAGTGCACATATTTTTAATCAGTACCAAGATCTGCAGAACATTTTTCATAATGCATATAACTTATGTTGAAGTAGCAAATATATTTTGAATGACAAAGTAATACTTTACACACATAAATGAACAAAAGCATCAGCATACAAAATAAAATATCTTGACTCACAATGTCAAATAAATTTTGTGATTTTCTTTTACGATTTGTGTTCAGTTGTAGTACTTGTACATGTGACGTATTGCAGATCCAACACTACAAACAAGATTAATCAAAATTTCAATTATTTTTAAATATGAAAGTAAACTAAAAAATGTCATAACAAACATGTATAACGTATAACAGACTCTAAAAAATAATCACTAATAATCTGATCTGAGTTAACAAGGCTACCTGGAGGCCCCTCTTTTGTAACTATTATCTTTTCAAATAGGGATGGGCACCACTCCTCTTCCTGCTCAGTTCTGACCACTTACCCCAGTGTTAAACACTGCTACTCATTTACCAACTTCAAAATTATGGTGGCTGAGTTGGTTGTGGGTTTTGTTTGTTGGAAGTTCAAATAACTGATCTTGAACTCATTCTCAAGGAGAATTTTTCTTCAAAACACAGTGAATTAACCACTCAACCCTCAAATTGTCTTCATTACTTGTGATGAATTTATTGAAATCTTTTTTAAAAGCCAGAAGTGCATTGATTGAAGCATAAAATAGCATAATCCTATAATCCTCAAAAGGGATGGCAGCAAAAAGGTACTCAATTTTCAAAATAAAAAATCTCTACATATATTTTCTACATCATCATTAGCATCATAATTTTTACTTGTGAAATGCAAAACATTTACAAAGAATCAATACTATAAGTTTAAAAAGAGAACTGCATTCTACATGTAACCCAAGAGAATCAGAACTTATCAAGCTTGAGCCATAAATACTAATACTAAATAAATATGACATTAAACTTCATACCTAAGAACAAAAACCAGCCCAGCTGGCATCATTTTTCCAGATTTGAAAAACCTCATTCCCATGACAATTGCCAGTACCAAAGAGGCAGCTGTTGTGATGATATAAGAAATAAAAAGTTTCTTTAAAAATTAAAACTAAGACGCCTATCACAAAATAATATATTTTCATTGATCACCTTTTAGCAGAAATTTTTGAAAAGTTATTTTTGCAGTAAATCTAATGAAAAATGGACTGTGCAGTAAATACAGTAATTGCTTTCTGTTTATTTAAAAATAACAGAGAGTTTGCACAATGGTCTCACTTTTATTTGGTAAAATCATATTACCTATCAATAACTTGGTCCAATCCCCACCAAAAGCTGTCAAATAGAGTCATCAGCAGAAAACACAGAAACCCCCTGAAATTATGCAAATTTTTTTGCCATTTTGAAGTGAAAAACAGCTTGTGCTCTATTCTACTGAAATTCTACAAGAACTGTAAATCCTTTGAACTCATTTCAAATTGAGGCTTTTATATGTGAAAGTATTTCTGCAAAATTTCTGGAAAAATGTTTTTATTGTTGTTGAAATTCCTGTTGAAATTCCCAAATAAGGTCTGAAAATAAAAACTTCTATTTCAATTTCACACCAACCTGGAGTCATTTCTTGTGTCAAAATTTAGTTTTAGGCTCTATGTTGTTCAGTAATAACTTATGCTGTATGTGAAATATAATTGAACTTAGAGTGATGTGTTGTGTTTTAGTTATTTCTGTTAAAGCAGGGAGCAATTTTGTTGGAAAAACCTGTACATAATTGGAAAATTGCTTTAAAACACAATATCAAATTATAATATACTTTTATCACCTGGTATGTATAATATAGTATCAACACATATGCAGATATAACATGTTGATTTAAATATCACATTATTAAATATCACTACTGAAAAATTTTGCATAAATAATTTTCTGTGACCTACGAAAAACAAGGTAAATATTCTTGATTTCATAAAACATTTGAAGCAAAGCAAACTAACCAAGCACAACCCAAATATCTTTTGGATTCCTTGATGTTTGACTGGCACCAAATGCCAAAACCAAGCCAAATAAAATTCCAGATGCCAATGAAATCACACTTCCTGTCGTGAAAAAAATTTAATTCATTAGGCTTATAGACTACTGAAAAATTAAATTAAGTTTTTTGTAAAGGATAACAACAAAACTAAAATACAAATTACTTGTAGATGAAGAGCTATTCGTCGTGTTATATTATTATACTAATAGGCCTATTCAATTATTGTAAATAACATAACTACTAGTACTATCGACTATCCAGTGCCAGTTGCGCAGGACGGTCATTTACAATTAGGTAAAAAAAAATAGAAGGAATCATATAATGTTAATTTTTCTCACCAGCCTTGAGATATCCAATGACGCCACCAGCAAGCACGATAAATGCAAAGCAAAATGACAAAAAATCCATGTTTGCAGCCGCCATTTTTAAGAAAAGCACAATCCAACAACGACAACCATATTTATGACCATGGGCATTAGGAAAACATGGGCATTAGGAAACGTGAGTTGTCCTGTACACGTAAACTTCCAATGTCCCTGTACCCGTGTCACACTCACACATCATGGGTATATGGACACAGGAAAGAATAAAAACTAATGTTTCCTAACCCCCGTGGTCAAACTCTGTACCTTATCTCCTGTATCGCTTTGGGACCGGTCATTCAGTTGAGTAGCGGTAGCGACTCAATCAATTAGTCTGTGATAAAACACCGGTGCAGCAGGAAATGTTCTGTCTTGGGTTATGGCAACGCGTTTGCCCAGTGTCCCTGGCGGTTTGTAGCGTCCCCCTTCATTTGGTTGATATCGATCCCTAGTCAATTCTTCATCATCCGCAGGTAGTTCATCGTGGCGCCTTTCCCGCGAACGAACTTCGCTGGTGCTTCCAGAACACGAGGTGTAGAACGGGTTGTGGGGCATCGGTGCATCTCGCGCAATGCCCTGCAAAGGTGACCTTTCTCTTCTTGATGAAGTCTGAGATCCTCGGTAGATCACCGTAGACTTCAACATTCATCTTCCCGTCGCGGAACGTCCAGCCCTTGGCTTTGCGGAGCAATCTGGTGTAGCAGCCGTCGAGACGTTTGGTGAGGTAGACGTAAGTGTCCATGTCTCAGATTCATACAACAGGTATGTCACTAACAAGGCATGTCACTAGTACACGTGATTATATATAACGGAACGAAAACGCAAACCAAAAAATATAATAGTATGGTGCATGTTATGGTGAAATTGTGCTGCATATAAAATCTTTTTATTAACATTTGTGGTATTTATTAATATTTTACCCAAAAATATAAGATTTCATATTTTTAGAGCCAAAATTAAATTTTCAAAAAAACATTTCTTATGCAAAATCTTGAATTATGATTTGAGCTGGGTCTGTTTACTTTCAAATGATTTGCAATTTGATAAAAAAACAAAAGGTTGTAGAATAAAAAATTGAAAAAAAAAACATCAAAAAAGCTGCCAGTTTCCTTTTAAATTCTAATTTCATGAATAATGTCAGAAACTAATATACACTAAATTTATAAAGTTGAAAGCAAATTTTTTTTATTTTAAATTTGGTGGGTTTTGGGAATTTTTGCTGACTGACTCGTATCGTGGCTAAAATTTGAAAACTTTATTTCCCTTCATGATAAAAAATAAATATCGTTCAAAATAATTTTTAAATTTCCTAATGCCATTTACAAACTCTACTTTACTATAGCAAACAATGGGGAAAGCTACAGTGTAAACGCATTTCCTAAAGCAAAATGATGAATCTTATATTACACTGCGTTAATGAGGATAAAAACTAAAAAAATTCAATTTCCTTCATAAATACTCTTCTCCACTTGCAAACGGATCTTTTATGTCTCTTTAGCAGCATTTCCATTATTGCATTTGGTGAGGCATATTTCACGTCTTTATGCATCATTAAATCTGAAAACAATTATATCTTTATATTTAATTCTGCTGCTAGTAGCACTTAGCCTAAGTTTTATACAGTGAAACCTCCATCAACGGACACCTCCAAACAACGAAGATACAAGAGGTTCTACTGTAAAACAAATTATATTTCGGCAGTTACATAGTGTCTTTTATGAATTTTTAACCATTATTTCAAATACACGTAAAACACCAATTTCCGCTGACATTCAGAATCCTTATTTGTTTTGAGGTAAATAAACTGATGCTTTGTGGGCTCTTAAACTGCCAAAATAGTATTTTTTTTAATATTTAATAGAAAATATTTAACACTAACCAAACTCCATACCACCATATTACGATGTAACTAACTTTAAGTCAGATGGCCACAAAACATAATTTGGTATAAAAAATAAGAAAATATTTGATAATTAATCTTATTACAATCATACCTCCGTGATAACTCCAGCAGCTATTGTTTTACCTCCATATCGAAGCATGAATCTTCCTAATACTTTATTATCTTTATACAGTTCTAAACAAATGGGCCGAACTGTTTGCAATTCGATCACAGCATTCGAATGTTTACCAAGAAACCTACGAAAGCAATATTTTTCTAAAAGTAATACAGAAAAGAGAATTTTAATGGCCAAGAAATAAAATACAAGTAATAAAATAGGCATAGTAAAGTAAAAATAAAAATCAGAGTAAAAATCAGAGTAAAAAAATTAATACAAACAACATTTGAGTTAGAAGTATAGTTTTGAATATGATTATATTTCTTATAGCATTTCAAAATAAAACCTAGCGATAATAAATGAATTTATTTTTGGGAGAATACCACGTACTCCCCAAACAGTCGGCTGCGACCGTTTCGCCCCATAACATGGCAGTGCAGCTAGACTGAATGAGGATCTACATCTGACTGTAAAGGCTAATAATATTAGTTTGATGTCGAAACGTCGTTCAAAAATTAACTTATTATCGCTAAGTTTCATTTAAAAAGAATAGTTTTATTTTTTATTTTGATATTTTATTTCATCGTAGTTGTATTTTCAGTTAAAGCATCAGGCCACATTGGCACAATTTGATGATGATGATGATGATGATGATTAACAACAACAACAGCAACAAGTTATATTAAAGTATATGAAATATATGAAGTATAGTTAAATAACACCCGATATATATACATATACATACGTATATGAAAAAGTCTTGAAAAAGGGCATAGACCCGAAACGTCGTGTTACAAGAAATTAGTCAATGGCATTCAATTTGTTTTTATTCATTTTTTATATGAACAGTAGGTCTCAGTGTAACAGGGGCAGATTTTGTAACGATAGTTAAATTGATAAGCCAATTTCAAAGCAATTAGCCAACAAAAACAAAAGGAATTCCATCAAGCAGAGAATCAAAACAAACAAAGCCATGTTTGATGTTATGCTTTGAAAGAATTCGCTTTGCCTTGGATGCCTAATCGTTTTGAAATTGGCGTGTCGATTTCAATATAGTTACAAAATTAATATAATAAGAATATTATTTTTGTAACATTTAATTATAAATATTAACGATAATAATGAGCGACGTTTCGATGTCATCTTA